>JADRCD010199502.1:0-27676 GCA_019843815.1 Montemys delectorum | reverse complement strand
AGATAGATAGATAGATAGATAGATAGATAGATAGATAGATAGATAGAGATAGAGAGAGGAGAGACCCTCTTCTGAGCTCAGGGCTGAGCTGTGGGGATAGAAGCCAGGCTTCCCATAAGCCAGGCTTCCATATTCAAAGTGAACATTAAAAGATATTAAAGCCGGCTCCGGTTTTATGTTTGTGCCCTCACTGTAGCTCGTGGTCAGTTGCACGATGTGTTTATTTAGTTAGTTACTTAGGCCCTTATGGGTTTCAGGTATCCTAGACTAACCTTGACGTGATCGTCCCACCTCCACTTCTGACTGTGATTCTAGGCATGTGCTATCATGCCCGCCTTTGTTCAATGTGCTCACTTAATTGCATGATTTCCATAGACACTCACTCTAGGACTCCGAGGAAACTGGGTTTCAAAGCCGAGCCCTACTGTGAGAGGCACCCCTGTGGTCTCTGGCTCCTCCCTTTCTCACCACCTCTCCTTCCCCACTCCTTCCCTCTTTGTGTACCCAGCAGCCTCTGTTTGTTCCACAGGGTAGGTAGGGCCTCCTCAGTTCCTTCTGCATGGACCCTGGACAAAGTCTAGTACAACCAAGTCCTTTCCTAGCCCAGCTCCAAGCTCAGAGGTCAGCTTTTGGAAGAAGCTTTCCCCAAGCAACTGTGTGACTTTCGCTTTCACCCATGGCAACCAGGTTGCGGATTAACTAGGGATGGAGAACTAACACACACACTCTGGACGGTGCAGTTCCTGGGACACCAAAAGAACAGGTCCCTGACGGTGATGCGGCTTTCAATCTCTCACCGCACGTTTTCGCTGAGCATTTCCCTCAGTTGGCATTTTATAAAACTGACTGAAGACAGAGCTCAAATAGCCCAGGCTGGCTTTGAACTACCTACCTGGTCGAGGATAACCTGTTCTCGCCTCTACCTCTGGAGAACTAGGACTACAGGCATGTGCCACCACAGTTGATTCTAGGCTCTGCTGGGGAACTGTCTCAGAGCTTCATATCTATTAGCTATGCACACTACAAACCGAGCTACACCCCCAGCCTGCTTTACAAGATTCTTCACAAACGCCTTCTGAGGAGCCCTAAGGAGATAGATGCTCGCCAAGCCTCCCTACTGAGTGTTCACCCTGGGGATACTTCAGGTGTGCTGTTGGCACAAGAACAGAGAAAGCATGAGGCCAAAAGAAATCCTCGAAGAAGTCTACATGAAGGGTCACTGTCTTAAGTGGGTCTACTCAGAAACCGTTGCTGGGTCCCAATGATGTCATATCACCTCTCCCATGTCATTCTCTAGGTAAGTATCAAGGCCCCAGGATGGAGTTGGCCCTGACAACCCCTTAGATTTCAGATTGGGAAAAAAAAAGTGCCAGGAAGACCATAGAGTGAATTTGCTCATGCCTACCCACCCCCCCCCCCCAAAAAAGTCCACTTACAGCAAACCCCACAATCATGAAAAAATGTAAAGGTTTGCGGTATAAATATAACCTGGCAGAGCGAGCTGTGAAAGGCTCTGCTCTGGCTGATGCTAGCCCCAGGACCTGTGGGGCACTGGGGCTACGATGGATGGCCAGCGCATGCTCTAGAGAGCCCTCAGAATACTCATGGGAATAGCTCAGTTCTCTGTGGTTAATAGTGGAAAATTCACTGACGGGCAGCAAAAAAACATACACAAGTGACCATCTACCTCAAGGGTGACCACTCGGAACATCTTGTGATGTTTGGACGATAGAATTTCTCTAGTCAGATGGCACGGGGTGGGTTTGTCTGTTATCAAATGATGCAAGTCTCCCTGAGTCCCTGTCTTGTTGTCCCCAGTCCCAACCCTCAGGATGTGAAAAGGGCCTCAGGTGACCCTGAGTGCTGGCTTCAGTCCCACTGTCCTTCTGCTTTCCTAGAGCTGCTCCATTGGAACCGTGAGAGCCGTGGCACCTAGCTCTGTCTCTTTCCTCTCCTCCAGGCAGTGCCTTGGCTTTGAACAGCATTTATGTTCTTGGTCATAAGAAAATGATGAGAAGCAGCTGTCCCATTTGACGGTCAGCCTTATTCAAACTGAGGGGAACCAGGAGCAAAGTCTCTGATCTCACTGGTTTTTAACTCATTTCTAACTGCTAGCTTTCAAAGCCACATTGCTGAGCTGTGACAAACACCTTTGACACTGGCCTCAGGGTCATAGTTACTTAAGTTGTTTTTCAGGGAACTTGGAAGTAGAAACCACCTGCCCTTGACTCATGCTGCGCAAGGAATGTCGCCTTCTGACTTCACACAAGACCTATGCCCTTGGAACACAGTAATGCCGCCATTTCCTATATGTGCACCACCCGGAAGGGCCGTGAAGTTTAACTGCAAATGTGCAGACCACCAACACATATGTGTGTTTCCCCCAACTTCTGCTTTTGTCAAGAAAAGATTTCACTATATAGCCCAGGCTAACCTTGAGCACTCTTCCCCGGAGAAGTGACATAACTCATTTCCTGTAGAGACCACCCTCACCTCCAGCACACCCAGCTTCTCCATGCCTTCGAGGTGCATGCTGGTACTTTACACTTGCATTGTTTCATGTGTGTCTGCACAGAGCTACACACACACACACACACACACACACACACACACACACACACACATTTATTCTTATCTTTTTTTCTCCCCTCCCCCTAGGGAGAACTCTCGTAAGAGCAGAGCGGGGCTTGGGTGCGTAGCTCTGTTGCCACCAAGAAGTTGGGCTGCCAGTCAATAAATATTTGTTGAACAAACTAATGGGATCTCTCCTCCCTCTTACAATTCGGTCTGTCCAGCTTCTACTTTCAATTTATACATGAACTATGAACTCAAAGTTACAGTATTACACCCTGGCAATAATTTAAGGGAAAAAAAAAAAAAAGATTAGCATTACCTGAAGCTGCCACCCGAATGTTCTGGATTCTGGTGCATTGGGGGAGGGGATACAATTCTTCAAGGGGGCAAAAGTCACCTCTTCAGGGTTTCCTCAGCTGTTCCTTGATTTTCCTGCCAGGACACCACGAACTCTGAATACCTTTTTTTTTTTTTTTTTTTTCCTTTTTTAGAGACAGGGTCTCTCTAAGTATTAAGTCTTCCTGGCTGCTGTCCTGGAACTGGCTTTGTAGACTGGGCTGACCTTGAACGTACAGAGATCCTTCTGCCTCTGCTTCCCAAGGGCGGGGTGGGGGGATTAAAGGAATGGGCCACCACACCTGGCTAACACCCAGTATTTAAAGGTCCATCTCTATCCCTTCTGCAGGAAACAAGAAAAACCCGCCTGTGATGACCACGGGGGAGCCTTTCCTTGTAATGAGTCTACCTACCAAACAGCCAGCTTCTGGGCTGACTCAGACTTAGCTCCAGGGGAAGGAAAAGCCAAGGAAAAAGTGGGGAGAGGGGATGCGCTTTCTGTTTTGTTTTGTGCCTCAAACCGTCCACCAAGGGTATTTTGTACCGAGCTAGGTTCCAATGGGCTTCCTGCATCACGTTTGTTATGGAAGGTGAGTTTGTTTGCTCAGTGAGTCGAGGTCGGCAGGCAGCCAAGATTGACAAGTTCAGAATTTGCCTTCTGTAAGCTGAGACTTCAGCCGGTGGCACAAAGTTACCCAGACGACTTAAGACACACACTTGACGCTGTGTTCATCGCCTCTCTTACTAGGAAGTTTTTGAATTCTTTTCTAGAAGTAATCCTTAACTCTGAAATGCTTTCCTTGTGAATTTGAACACGGAGAGAATGACTAAGGAAACAGCAGGCACCTGAAGACCCCGGAGCTGGTCCCACGCTCTGCGTGGACACCCGAGGGACACCCTTATCCTGGGCTGGCTGCCAATCACTCCCTAGAATTTCTTTGAATTATGGACTTTTATGTGAATCTCTAGAGAACATTGAACTTGGAGAAGCTGAGTGGGAAGCACACGCCTGGCTTGGTAAGGAAAGGCCGGTGGACCCCACCCAGTGCGAGGTACCAGCAGAACTGCGGAGCAGAGCGTGCCAAGTTTCAAGTCCTCTGGCATTTGAGCCTCTCCAAGGACTCAGATCACGGGGTGTGACGTTTTTTCCAGGGAAAAGTAAGTTAAAGGACAATAAATAAATAAATAAATAACCCACCTTGATTTTCTAACTCACCACTGAGACACTGAAAACAATTGCCTGGAGGAACGTCAGTATTCTCAGGTGGCGCCGGGAGAAGCAGGTATGTTGTATATCAGACACACCCGAAAACTTCACATCCATCCACCCATTGAGACAGCCAGTTGCTTGGTGGCCATAACTTGAACAAGTCTGCACTGTGACTAGGGCCAGGGCGGGAGGAGGGGGGCTTGCTGCACTGAACCACCCCCTTTCTGTGGGAACTTCGGCTATCCCCCTCGAGCCCCTCCATCCCTCTGTCAGGCTCTCGGCCCTTCCCCTCAGTTCGCTTCCTCATTTACATGGAACTCATCCTCCAGTGGTTTCTTGAGATGAGGCAGAGCGGATGTGAATACACCCAGGAGGCATCAGCCGGGATCCCGCTGCCCCTACACAGGTCAGAAGAAACCGTCCAAGTGGACAGAGTCTCTGAAAATGAGGAGGGTCGAGACTTGAGCCTGGAGTGATTTGTGTCAGCACTGGCTGGCTATGTGGGTGCCATAATGGAAATCCTGTGTGTTTCCTTCCAGCAACACAGACCAAGATGGAAGGTACTTGTCTAGTGCGGACTACAAGAGTGTCCCAGCCCAAAATCAAATCCTGTTTCTGGGCCCCTGCACTCCCTGACAGGAACACACGAAGTACTAGAAGGTGCTTCTGAGCACTGAGAAGGCTAGGGGGTCCAAGGAGCAACAATCCCACGTCCCTGACCATATCTGTCTGTCTTCTGTGCACATACCCGCACTCTGAGCTGTGCTGTGTGTAAGAGAGACGCTGGGAGCCACACCCTGTGTGCCTGCTCAGACCTTTCTTTCACCGGGCACATTGCAGACTGGAAAAACACCACGCAGAGCAGAGAGACAGCAAAGCAGAAGCAATATGAACGAGACTGGGCCCAAGTTCCCCGTGTGTGGGCATCAGTGTGGTGTAATCCTGGGCAGGTGACGATCTGGACCCAGGGGTGTAGTTCTCATCTTTAAACGGGAAGAATAGGGTCTCAGGAGGTTTCTACTGTGGTGGGACATCAGCCACCTGGGAAGGCTTTACATTTTTGACACTTATTTATTCGTGTGTGTGTGTGTGTGTCCACACTTGTAGAAGTCAGAGAACTGCTTGCAACTTGGTGTTCTCTTTACTCCTTGTGGGTCCTAGGGATCAAAGGTCAGATGATAAGGCTCTAAGCAGTAAGCACCTTTACCCAATGAGCCATCTTGTTGGTCCCAAACCTGGGAACACTTGAGCTGAGCCACCCAGTCCCTACCTGGAGACAGGTCAGTCATGAGGTCCACGTGAGCCCTGAGAAGGTTGCTGTATCATGCAACAAAGAAATGTCGACAGACCGGTGACTTAAGGGCTTTTGTAGCATTTGAGTCAACGGCTCCCATAAGAGGACACAGGCAACACACTTCAGACTGTGACATCACTAGTTAGCATGGCCTTTTTTTCTTTATTGAAAAAAATTATACAAGATATTTCAGTCATAGTTTACCCCGAATTCCTCCCAGACCCTCCGTCTAAATTTATGTTCTCTCTCTCTCTCTCTCTCTCTCTCTCTCTCTCTCTCTCTTTCTTAAAAAAAAGGGGAGGGGCTGGTGAGATGGCTCAGTGGGTAAGAGCACTGAATGCTCTTCTGAAGGTCCTGAGTTCAAATCCCAGCAACCACATGGTGGCTCACAACCACCCGTAATGAGATCTGACGCCCTCTTCTGGTGTGTCTGAATAATAAATAAAACTTTGGGCCAGAGCAGGGTCTACCTGAGTGACCAGAGTGAGTGGGGTTGACTGGAGAGAGCAGAGGTCCTAAAAGTCAATTTCTAACAACCAGATGAAGGCTCACAACTATCTGTACAGCTACAGTGTGTACTCATATACATAAAATAAATAAATCTTTTTTTTTTTAAAGGCAAAATGAGGGCTGGAGAGATGGCTCAGCGGTTAAGAGCACCTACTGCTCTTCCAAAGGTCCTGAGTTCAAATCCCAGCAACCACATGGTGGCTCACAACCACCCGTAATGAGATCTGATGCCCTCTTCTGGGGTGTCTGAAGACAGCTACAGTGTACTTACATATAATAAATAAATAAATCTAAAAAAAAAAAAGGCAAAATGAGACAAAACATCTGCAAGAATGCCAGTGAATTTGTTCTATGTTGGGCAATTTACTCCTGGGCACTGGGCCTGCCTTGAAGTGTGATTAATAATGCCAGTGAAACTCCATTAGAGAAAACAGATTTTTCCTTTGCCAATGGGCATCAATGATTGCAGAGCACTTCTTGGTTGAGGGTGGGAACCCATGTGCAGTTCCCCCTCTCAGTGCTGGGACCCCTTCTGGAATGTGGCACACAGAAATACATGCAAATAAAACATCCATACACAAAAAATAAAAAATAAGGTTTAAAACCGGGCAGTGGTGGTGCATGCCTTTAATCCCAGCACTTGGGAGGCAGAGGCAGGCAGATTTCTGAGTTCGAGGCCAGCCTGGTCTACAGAGTGAGTTCCAGGGCAGCCAGGGCTACACAGAGAAACCCTGTCTCAAAACAACAACAACAACAACAACAAAAAGCTTTAAAATTTTTTTCTTTGAGTGATACAGCTTCTGCATTTGGTTCCAATTAATCCAAGATGGGGAGGACTGAGGGAAGGAACAGATGGAACAAGACTGGGTGTTGAAGATGGAGTTGGAGATCAGGGTGTGTGAGGGATGCAAATGACAGCACAGAGAAACAGGACTCTGGATGTGGTGGCCAAGAAAACTCTCACTGTATGACTTTATCCCCGACACTGTAAACTTCCATCGAATGGTGGGATTTTTGTTTGTTTGTTTTTTGTTTTGTTGAGACAGGGTTTCTCTGTATAGCCCTGGCTACCCTGGAACTTGCTCTGTAGACCAGGCTGGCCTCAAACTCAGAGATCCACCTGCCTCTGCCTCCTGATGGCTGAGATTAAAGGCATGCTAAGATTAAAGGCACCACCAACTGCCTCTGTTTTTGTTTTTGTTTTTAATTTTAAAATTCACTAAATCAAGTACTTGGTTTGGTGTATTAGTAAGCTAACCTGCACAAATCCATCTTTCTCTGTATTCCCCACCCCACCCTACCAGACAACAGCAAACCCTTTGACAGTCTGAAACCACAGACCCTCCAGGTCAAAGTGGACACAACTGACTTCATTTAAATACATGAATCTAAACTAGACAGAGGCAGAGAAATAAGAGTTTGAAGAGTCTGGGCTGGGAATAAAGGAGGTCTCTACTCAAAAAAACATCAAACTAATTTGCATTTGATCCCTTTTTACAAACCATCTTTTTTTTTTTAGTTTGAGGAACGGCTTTTCTGAGAGCTCCCTGAACTCTGCCAATCCTTCAGCATCTCCACTTCTAAAGCCTTTACTTACCGTGAGAGTCATCTTGTGTTCTGCACTATTACATTTGAGAATTCAGCCAGCAGAACTCAGGGAGGTCCAGTGTGCACCGCCAGGCCCCACCAACCCGAGTGGGAGAGCAGGCTTTGCACTCTGTGCGATGGGAGAAGGTAGTTCGGGGTGTGGTTGCGATAAAGAACTGCACTGGCTTTCAGGAGTTCTGTTTTACAGAATGCTCGTTTCTACGGGATGCACCCATAGAATAAGGGAAGGTAGGTCACAGCCGGCCAGAATATCAGAGGAAGGTCTACCTCCAAAGCTGGCCAGACTGCTGCGATATTAACATTGCTGTGTGGCATAGCGCTCACTCATTGTGTGGTCCGGTTAAAAAGATGGCTTCTGGGCTGGAGAGAGAGCTTAGCTGGTAAAGGGGCTTGCAGAGCGAGCATGAGGACATGAGGTAGGATCTCCAGCACCCACATACTTGTGGTACTGCAGAGGTGGGTGTCAAAGACAAACCGATTCTGAGGGCTTGCCTTCTCTTCCCAAAATGGCAAGCCCGGAGTTCAGTGAGAGATCTTGTCTCAGAAAAGAAGGTAACCGTGTTACGTGCAATCATAGGTAAGCACGCTTGCGCACATGCAAACATGCAACATACAACATACCTCATCCATACAAGGTCACGTCTATCCTATTATATGATGAGTGCTAAGTGTGTGGAAAAGGAGCAGGGCCCCAGCTCCCAAGACCCCTTCCATCTAGGTCTTGAGCCGGTGTAAGTCAGGTGAGCCCAGCACACGATTCAGTTTGAGTCGTAAGCAGAGGGACCGGGCGGAGCTTCTCAAGGAAGACTTAAACAAAAACTGGTAATATAGGTGGCAGGGAGGACATATTCTAGGAAAAGAGGTTACCCTGACTGAAGGCTCAGCAGTAAAAGAACAGTGTTTTTTGGGTTTTTGGGTTTTTTGGGTTTTTTTAGATTTATTTATTATCATATCTAAGTACACTGTAGCTGTCTTCAGACGCACCAGAAGAGGGCGTCAGATCTCCTTACGAATGGTTGTGAGCCACCATGTGGTTGCTGGGAATTGAACTCAGGACCTTCGGAAGAGCAGTCAGTGCTCTTAACCGCTGAGCCATCTCTCCAGCCCAAACTTTTTTCTTTTTTGTTTTTTTGAGACAAGGTTTCTCTGTGTAGCCCTGGCTGTCCTAGAACTCACTCTGTAGACCAGGCTGGCCTCAAACTCAGAAATCTGCCTGCCTCTGCGTCTCAAGTGCTGGGATTAAAGGCATGTGCCCACCACTGTCCGGGAAAGAACAGTGTTTTAAAGGAATGGAAATAAATCCAGCTGAGCCAAGAAAAGGAATGGGTGCTAAAGGCGGGTTGGTGTCAGGCTACAAAGTCCGTGCACTACCAGACCTATGAAGTCGGGCCACTGAGAGGTGTTCCACGGAAGCTGACAAGGGCAGTTTGTGTTGAGGGGAAGCCACCCAGGGTTCAGCCCATGAGACGTTGTTGGTCCTTGTCCGCTCCACCACTGGGCACAGCCCCAGTCGCAGAAGAGCAGAGAACAGAGTTGGGAAGGGGAGTACGGAAAAGGGAGGGCTGGAGACAGCATCTAGCCCAGGGGAGGAGGGCAGGGGAGCCCCCCGGCTTGTCCCAGTGAGTGATTGTCCTTGGCTTGGCCAAAGCAGGCTTGGTGATGGTTGTGGCTAGAAGTACAGAGAGGCCCTCTACAGAGACTAAAGCTGTGTCTGTAGACAAAGGCTTTCCCAGGGTTCCTCATGGCAGATCTTGACAAAAGAGACAGTCCGTGGTTCTAAACAGTTTATTGTCATGGCAGAAAATGGATGCATAAATCTATACTTTATTTCTCAGGGTGGGCCGGAGATCAAATACCTATTGCAGGGAGGAATTGTCTGGGAAGGAAATCTTATTGGCTAAGCCCTCCAGTCTTCTAGGTACCTCGTTAACATGGAGAACTCTGTTTTGAGCCTACGTGACCATAGAACACCTTTCTTTTGTGTGAAAAGCATGGCGTGTGTTCTGAGTCAGGAGTCTGGCAGGGAGCTGGGAGTCGCCTGAGCCTCAGGTGTGAGTCCACCACGTCTCCAGGCCTCGACCTGCTCCTCTGCCTTACCAAACTTCCTGGCATGGCTTTACGTCTCACAGGACGTTGGATCTGCTTCACTGGAAGGTTCTCACAGCAGCGTGACAGACACCTACGTTCCAGCAGAGCTTGTGAAAACAGAGGACTGACATCTGGGGCATCTCTGGGTGATAACTAATGGGCAGGCAGCCAGAAACACTAAAGACTTCTAACCTAGTGTTGACAGCAAAGAGGAGCAGCTGTGTAGGCAGAGCAGAGGGGAGGACCTGGAAGGCCAGGTGGTTACCCATCTTGATAATCACCGTGGTCTTGAAAAATTGATGGTTATGATGCATGCTGGGCCTTCTACCTTCTCATCCACTCTCTGGTAGCCTTTTGCCTTGGGACTCTCCTGCCCTTCCAGGATAAGAGTAGGAGTTGATGAACACTGTCCCACCTCGTCTAAGAAGCGTCCAGAAGGAGATATGGACCCAGATAATCTTACTTCTTGTATGTTTGAAGTTCATGTTAAGGATGCAGATCCCTCAGGAGTCTGGTATCTTCAGTGGGCAGATGTAGTCGGACATGTGCAATTACCGCCTCATGTTTGCCTGAGCCCACACCTCACCAGCACAACATGAGTGTTATGCTTGGTGCTCTGAGAGGAAAGAGGGAAGTGAGGCTGGCAAGCTTAAACAGCACTTGTACTGTCAAGAAGCCTAAAAAAACTTCAATACTAATAGAGCTGGGGATTTTTCTTTTTTTTCTTTTTAAATTTCTCCCACACTTCAATGCTAAACATTGAGCCCAGGAGCTCATGCATGCTTAACAAGCACTTCACCCTTGAGACACACCTTCAGCCTTTTATTTTTATGTTGACGGTACCCTTTCAAAATCAGATGAAGAGTTATAAGTTGTTCATTAAAAAAAAAAAAAAATGGGGGCTGGGCGGTGGTGGCGCATGCCTTTAATCCCAGCACTTGGGAGGCAGAGGCAGGCAGATTTCTGAGTTCGAGGCCAGCCTGGTCTCTACAGAGTGAATTCCAGGACAGCCAGGGCTATACAGAGAAACTCTGTCTCAAAAAAAAAAAAAAAAAAAACAAAAAAAAAGGAAAGAAAGAAAAGAAAAGAAAGAAAGAAAGAAAGAAAGAAAAGTGGGGGGTGGTCCTCCTCCTCCATAGGCTACAGTGTTTGAATATAAGACAATCAGCTTGAGGTCAATGGTAGCAAATACCATCTATGCAGAGGCTGAGGCCACCTGTCCTGGGCATGTCACACCAACCAGACATCACTCACTGCCCTAGTGGCAAGGGCCTTTCTTAGGCAAAAGAGAGACACACAAAACTTGATGGGAGATATGGTGCTCGTTCACCATTCATGTCAGCAACGTTTAGCACAAAAAGTACATCAGAAAACCGGAGCCTGTGACCACGTGAGCACAGTAGGTGTAATTCCCAGGTATTTCTGAGCACAGGAGTGGATCTTTTTCACCAGCAAAAGTGCAGACAGCCACAGCTTAGAGTTCAGACTACAAAAGGTCACCTTGGGCCATCCCAGTCTTGTTCTCTCTGATAAAATATAAACACTGCCATCGGCCCCACTGTGGATTGGGAACATGACGTAAGAGAAGGGATGGGTATCTAGTTGTGCTCGGGGAATACTTTAAAATGTCCCCTTCCTTTCCGTTTGCAGGAGTGCTGGCCCCAGGCCCTGTGTCATTTGCTGACCCATTTTCTGATCAGTAGCTGCTCGACTCGCACCAAATTAGAGTGGACAGAAAGCAGCCCGGGCAACCAGTACATGATGTGCGGTAGATAAGCTCCACTCCCGGAGAGCTTGGATCAGGGCCAACGCACCTTTCTAAGAAAGGCCTTTGTTTTCTTTCTCTTTCATTCTTCCTTCCTTTCTTTTTCTCTTTTTTTTTTTTTTAAATCATTTTTAATCCTTAGCTCTAGGCTGTGTTTGAAGTCTGCTGATAAGAAGCACAGAACTGCTCACACTCGGTTTCTCTGTTTAAAGCCTCTGGCGGCTGCTTCTAATTTCCTTTCCATCCTTGAACATCTGTGTCTACTGATGCTGGCTTTCTGGCTTTCAGTCCTAGACTGACCTGCCTACTCTTCTGGGGTTCTGATGCACCCCCTCTCTGTGTCCTTTGCTGACTACAGTCTCGCCCCACTGAAGTGTCTGGAAGCTCCCGTGAAGTCCTCAGGAAGAGGAACTGGATTTTTGTTAACCTTCGTGGCCCTTCTTCTGTTTTATATGTACTTTCCCGTGTGGTTGTTTGAAAAGAACCTGAAAAAGTTTTGTGGAATGAATCAGAATAACAATTTAGAAAACAAAAACAAACAAGCAAAATGGGCAATCAGAACCAGAATCTAGTACAGGCAATGCCATAAATTAAAAAAAAAAAAATTGAGATTAAATATGACACATAAAGCCTAGGGACTCCACAAAGATAAAGAACACAGGCAAGGGCTGAGTTTATTATCATTTGTGATAATAAATGAATATAGCACCTTGAAAATAAGAGTGGAGTGGCCTGCCCACTGCCACACTGTATGGGGGGCAGAAGATACCTGGAGGCCCAATGGCTGTGCAGCCTGCAGTGGGAGCCACTGTAATGTGTAAGTATGTGTTGGAAAGATGGGATAGAAAGAGAAACAGAGCAGTTTGAGCACTCTAAAGAGAAGTGGATGTGAAGACTTGAGGGTAAAGAGGAACAGTCTGTCTGACATGAGTAGCCTGCTCTGCCCCCTGAAGCCAGGGTCAAGTCCTGGCCTGTGCTGCCACTGAGGGACGCGTCTGGGCCTGTGGTCATGTGGCAGCAGGGTCTGTGTCGAGGTCTGTGACCTGTGTTACCATCAAAGGCCATGTAGATGTCCCTGGTCTGGGCTGCTTCCTGGGACCATGTTGATGTCCAAGGGCTGCAGAGACATGGTCCTGCCCCTCACTGACCGAGGCACCTGGGAGAGCTGGCTCTACCCCTCCTGAGCTACCCCACTGGATAAGCTAATGTAGCAGAGCTGGAGAGCTTGCCTTGGTGGTTCGGATGCAGGAGAGCTCATGGGCTGACCAACTCCACTAGAGCCCAGGCCCAGAGCCAGGGCTTTGAGTTGTTCCACCCCAGCATCTATCCCATCTATGAACTGATGGAGTAGGCCAAGTAGCCAGTCCTGCAGTTCCAAAGCTGTAGGCTCTCCATAGCACAGGACCACGGCAGGATATTGGAAAGGGGTCCTGGAGAAAATCCAGCATTGATAGTGTGGCAGAAGCCAGGGACCTCCAACCAGAGCGGTGACTGACTCACTGCAATGAGCATTCGCAAGTGGATGTGTTTGGGTAAAAGGATGTATGTACTGTGACTCACTGCAGCTTCCACAGAGAGATGGTTTTGTTGCTGCTGTTTTAATTTATTAATTAGTTAATTAATTTCAATTTATGGGGGGAGGTTGTAAGGGTAGAGGGTGGATACAAAGGGGTGGAGAGATGAGTGAGATTGGGGTGTATGATATGAAATTCTCAAATAATCAATAAAAAGTGGGGTTTTTTTAAAGTTCAAAGTCAAAAAATAGAACAGAAGAGTGCTAATATTTGAATTTGATGAAGTTGAAATGTACTGAAAATATCTTCCCATAACATATGTATAAATTAAATATGACAATAACGAGTCTGCAGAGTAAGAGGCCTAGCAGAAACCCCAGCGAACCGAGTGAGCAGGGGAAGCCCGGCAGCTCTTAGCTGGCAGAGTGGGAAGAGCCGCACCATTTACGATGTATAATTTGAGTCTCATCAAAGATAGCATCAGGGAGACACATGGGATGGTGGCTACAGCTGATTGCTGACCTAACTGAATCGAGAAACATTTAAGACACATTAGTGAGGCACACCTTTCGGTGTAGCTTTCAGAATGTTCCCGGCGAAGCTCAATTTGGGAGAGAAGACCCACCCTGCATGTAGGCCACATCATTCCCGGAGCCGTGAGCCAAGGAGGAAAAGGAGGAAAGCCGCTCCCTGTTTCTCATCCCACAGACTCTCCAGTCATCACAATGGAGCAGAATAAACAGTCGTGTTCTAAAGCAGAGGAATCAGGGTGCAGCAAGGAAAGGTCAGGCCAGGCTGACATCCAGCCATCAAACACTGAATTATACGAGTCCATGATTCACTATCTGGGACTTTTGGTGACATCACCTGAGCTCCAGCCTTGGGTAGTCTAGCCTCTGTCTATATAAGCCAATCTAACCCCTTTTTTATTTTCCACTTACACACACACACCCACACACACACCACTCACACAAACCACACACACATCACACATACACACCACATACATGCACACACATACAGCACACACACACATCACATATACATACATACACACACACACCACTAATATATACGCCACACATATATACACACTATATACATACACACAGCACATAGACACATGCACATGCACATGCACATACCACCCTCACATGCACATACCACACATACACACACACCACACATACATACATACATACATACATACATACACACACACATACTACTCACATACATATCACACATACACATACACACAACATACAAACACACACATACAGCACACACACGCACGCACACACGCACGCACTAGAGAACCCTTCCTACACCCATGATGTAGGCACCCCATAAACACTGACCTGTAACCTTCAAAAGAGCCCAGAATCAAGCCAGCAGAACTCTGAGCGCTGTAGGGAAGCTAAAGAGATGCAAGAACTTAATTTGAATGGCTAAATCTAAAGTGGATCGCTTGGCTGCAGAGGACATGATTGGGACAATGGAGTGGCTTGGCTGGGTCCTGGCAATGACATACTCACATGTGTCAGTGGTTTCGATGGTTAGCTAGGCAGGAAAATACCCTGTTGCACACAGGAGTCCATATGAAGGTATTTCAGGGTGACAGGGAATCCCTTCAAGTACTCTTAGGGTGTTCCGGGAATAAAAATTCTTTGTAAAGAATTTTGTATATGATAAGTTTTTCAAAATAGCTGTATTTGAACAAAGTTTTCTTTTTTAATTTTAAAAATATTTTTTAAATTGTCTAAATATTTTACCTTTTCTTAAAGAAGTTTGGAGTTTTCCCATAAGGCTAGCTAGTGAAGAAAAGGCTTGGCCTCATTAACTTGAAAATAAAATGCTTCAGGGGACTGGAAAGATGGTTCAGCGGTTAAGAGCACTGACTGCTCTTCTGAAGGTCCTGAGCTCAAATCTCAGCAACCACATGCTGGCTCACAACCATCCATAATGAGATCTGATGCCCTTTTCTGGTGTGTCTGAAGGCAGCTACAGTGTACTTACATATAAAAATAAATAAATCTTTTAAAAAAAGAAAAGAAAAGAAAATGCTTACAATGAGATCGTCTGTATCAAGCTGAAAGTAGACCCTTCAGAGCAAGTGTGATTCACAGTGAGATCCACACACTGGAACACCTCCATACCAGGTACGGCAAACGTTACTGACTGAAGGACCTCTACAGAGCTTCATACATCATTTGATCCTGTGAGGACAAAAATACCACATTGTGCTCACCAATCAGTTATGGGGTGAAAGGCGTAACCCGCAAATTCCTACACTGAAGGCCCAACCCCTAGGACCTCAGAGTGTGGTTGCCTTGGAGACAGGCTTCTGCAGAGGTGACTGGGGTTGCTGGACAAGAGGAAGTTTGGACACAGCGTGTCCAAACTAGAAGGGCATGTGGAGATGGGACAGAGAAGACACCTGCAGGGACAGAGACTGCAGAACTCTGAGGAGACAACATCGTGATCTTAGACGGCTGTCTCTGTTGCTTAAGGTGCCCGTCTATGGCCCTTTGCTACAGCAGCCCTAACTGCTGGACCCAGAGATTCTGCCTTGCTCCTGCATCTAGAGTCTGTACATGCTCCTTTCTAGGATATACCATGGTTTCCATCATTGTCCAGGGAAGTTTGCACACAGGTCAAGAGCTATGTGCACCTGCAAACTACCCCGAGTCCTGATGGAAACAGGAGACTAAAGAAAAGGCCTCTAAAGTGTCTTAACATTCCAAGAAACTGGCAAGATGGCTCCCTCGCGACTGTTCCATCCCATACAGCACAATGTATGAGACTTATGAGCATCTCACATCATCACCTCCCTTGCTGTGGTCAGTCTTTCAGAGTTCTGTCAATGTAGCAGGTATGTAGTGGAAGCTCACAGATACCACATGGACCTTTTCAGTGTCACATGGCAATTCCACTCTTACCTACTTATCCCAAAGAAAAACATGTGGTGTGTTTATGTGACCAGTCCTTAAGTGTTTCTTTAAAATCCAATTATGTTAAATATTTCTCTGGGGTACAAAAAAAATTTTAAACATGTAAGAAAATTTTATCTGGAAGTGGCAAAGTTCTTCCCTAGCATGTTTTGGGCTGTGGGTTTATTCCTTAATACCAAAAATCCAAAACAACAACAACAAAACCCTACAGATACATTAAAAGACAAAAAGGCTGTCCTCAGCCCATCTCTTGAGTAGCCTGTGTCTCCTGCCATGTCCTCTGCATCTACTGCAGATACTAAGACCCACTACTGCCCTCACAGTACCATAACCCATGCATGATTCTTTTGTGTAACAATGTTTGAAAGATATTATTCAGTCTCTCTACAAAAGTTGCCTCACAACTCACTCTATGAGTGTCAGTCCTTAGCCGTTATTTTTCTTTTTTTTTTCTTTTGGCTTTTTTTTTCTTTTTTTTGAGACAGGGTTTCTCTGTGTAGCCCTGGCTGTCCTGGAACTCACTCTGTAGACCAGGCTGGCCTCGAACTCAGAAATCCGCCTGCCTCTGCCTCCCAAGTGCTGGGATTAAAGGCATGCGCCACCACCGCCCGGCCTTAGCCGTTATTTTTCATCAAACGCTCAAACGAATTAAATAAGTTTATACCTACTGGTACCTTTCTGAGGATAAATTAACAGCACAGAATTTCAAAATCCATTTCTCACGAGATTGTAGCTTTGGCACACATGCCAACCAACCCAGGGCTTCCTTGTACCGTAGGCAGAACAGAGTGCTCTCAGAGCTTTTGACAACTGATAAGTTAAGAACCAATCTTAACTGCTGACCTTCTCAGTAACGGGACTTTCCTCGCCTACTTATGACTTACAAGCTTGGTTTCCTTCCTGTTAACTTTGTTCGGATTCTTTATCCTTTTGTTTTGTTTGGGACTCACTTTGCAGCTCTGGATGGCCGACATCTCACTCTGTGGACTCATGGGGCCTTTCACTCTCAAATATCCTACTTCCTCTGCCTCTAGGGCTCTGTGGTTGAAGGTTTACGCCACCACATCTGACTCTCTTATCCATTTTTTTCTGTTTAAGTTGTTGGTATTTTCCTTCTCGATGTAATGTGAACCTAGCTTGTCCTTTAACCTTTGATAAACATTGCTACTATTACCAGAACAGGCTGGCCTCTAACTCTACAGCCAAGGACAGCTCTGAGCTCCTGCTCCCCTGCCTTCCACCTCCCAAAAGCAGAGGCAGACCCATTATCTTAGTGAGGGTCTCTATTGTAACAAAGCAGCATCACCCAAAGCCATTTGGAGAGGGAAGGGTTGCCCTCAGCTTACGGCTCTCAGCTCGTACAACCTTAGAGGTTCATCTTCCTTGCCTCCCAAACTGAAATATGTCAAATGTTTGGCATTATCCTGTAGTGCCAAAAAGAATACACCATTCCCTAACTTCTGACGTAAAGCAGACAGTTAAAAAAATTTATGGAAATTTACACATAGAAAGTTATCTGTATAACTTTCTTGGTGGAAGATAACGTGTACAAGGCTTGCACTAGGCTGACCAGACGTCTTTGATAAAGGAACAGATGTTATTGCCAGCAAACCAGAGCAATGAAGCAGAGGCCCATGACCTGGGTATCTACACCCTGGACCCCCATTCACGTGTTAATTATAGACCCCAAGATAATGGCGGCAGAATTTGGAGCCCTGGGTGATTACTACCCTTCTAGCAGAAGCTAGCTTCCCCCCCCCCCCGCCCCCCCCCCCCCCCCCGCACTATGTGGGATGTCATGTATGAACCAGCAAGATGGATCTCATCTGAACCCAAACCTTTACCTTCACCTTCTCGGTCTGTGGAACCCTGAGGAAAGTAGGCTTGTTGCTTAGAAGCCGGACAGCGTAGGAGGTTTCTCTCTACAGCTGATGAGGCAGATGAAGGCAGAGAGGAAGTGTGCCGCTCATAGCAGCAAAGGGATACTTTTCACGTGCCTGTCTCAGAAACAATAGAAACAGACTTTGGGTTATGCAGGTGTGCCCAGTACCTTAGTTACTATAGAAAAACAAGAGCTGCTTGAGCACAGCTGGGAGCCTTGCATAAGCTGTTTCAAATGGGGTGCTGTGGGGTGTCAGTGCCCCTGGGTCTTATCTGTGAGGTCCTGCAACCAACTCCCCAAACTATGAAGGGTGACTACTGTTTCCAATGGATCATCCTTCTAAATCTAAAAATTCGAACTATAATTCTTCAGAAAGCAACACATACACACATGCACACACACACACACACACACACACACATACACACCACACACACACTCACACACACACATGTACACACACACACACACACACACACACACACAATCCCCCATGCTGAATTAAAAATTTTGCAAGTTATTTATTTTTAATTTATTTTTTATTAGACATTTTCTTTCTTTACATTTCAAATGATATCCCCTTTCCCGATTTTCCCTCTGGAAAAAAAAAATCTATTCCCTCCCCACTCCCCCTGCTTATCACCCAACCCCCTCCTGCTTACTGGCCCTGTCATTCCCCTGCTCTGGGGCATAGAACCTTCACAGGGCCAAGGGCCTCTCCTCCCATTGATGACTGACTTGGCCATCCTCTGCTATACATATGCTGCTGGAGCCATCAGTCCCACCATGTGTACTCTTTGGTTGGCGTTTTAGTCCCTGGGAGCTCTGAGGGAACTAGGTAGTTCATATTGTTGTTTGTCCTAAGGAGCTGCAAACCCTTCAGCTCCTTGGGTCCTTTCTCTAGCTCCTTCATTGGGGACCCTATGCTCAGTCCAATGGATGGTTGGGAGCCTCTACTTCTGTATTAGTTGGGTACTGTCAGAGCCACTCAGGAGACAGCTATATCAGACTCCTGTCAGCCAGCACTTGCTGGCATCCACAATAGTGTTTCGGTTTGGTGATTGAATATGGGAAGGATTCCCAGATGGGGCAGTTTCTGGATTGTCCTTCCTTCAGTCTCTGCTTCATACTTTGTCTCTGCAACTCCTTCCAAGGGTATTTTGTTCCCCCTTCTAAGAAGGATTGAAGTATACACACTTTGGTCTTCCTTCTTCTTGAGTTTCTTGTGGTTTGTGGATAAGTTTTTTAAAAATGTTTTTAAAAATGTATTAATTAATTCACTATTTGTATGGGAGTGGGATGTCCCTACGATGTGCATAGGGGAAGGTATCACAAGCCCTGTGGGTTTTCCCTTGTACTTTTGCAGTTTCTAAGGATGGAACTCAGACCAGCGTGCTAAGCGCTTTTGCCTACTAAACCAGCTCACTGACCCAGGAACAGGCAACGTTTCTTATGACAGAAGCATAAACCCACAAGAAATGAACAGTAAATGGATCTTTGTTTAAAAGAGAAGTTCCTGTTCTTTGAAAGGAGCCTTTAAAGTGTACAAAATGATGAACTCCAGATTAGGAGAAATAGCCTCACTATGAATAGGTGCTGAAAGATGTCAGTCCAGGGCAAACTAAGGACTTGAACTTCAACTCAGTAAGGAAATCAACAGCTCAGAATTTTTAAAGGCAAAGTATGAAGACATAAAACATATTCAGATGACTAATAAACAAATGAAAACTAGCTTGTTCGGCTAGTTTTAAACATATGTATATGTATATGTGTATGTATATGTATATGTATTTGTATATGGGTACTCTGTCTGAGTGTATATTTGCATACTAGAAGACAGCATCAGACAGTTGTGAGCTGCCATGTGTGTGCTGGGATTTGAACTCAGGACCTTCGGAAGAGCAGTAAGTGCTCTTAACCACTGAACCATCTTCCCAGCCCATTCTGGCTAGTTTTATGCCCACTTGACATAAAGCTAGGGTCCTTTCAGAGGAGGAAGCCTCAATTGGGAAAATTCCTCCATAATGTTGGGCTATAGGCAAGCCTATAGGGAATTTCCTAAATTAGTGACTGGTGGGGGAGGACCCAGCCCATTGTGGGTGGGTACACCCCTGGGCTGGTGGTCCTGAGTTCTATAAAAAATTAGGCTGAGCAAGCTGTGGAGAGCAAGCCAGTAAGCAGCACCCCTCAATGGCCTATGCATTAGGTCCTACCTCCAGATTCCTGCCCAGCTTGAGGTCCTGCAAAGTTAAATTACCATAAGATCCTATGACCAAGCCAGATCAGTCAGACAACAGGGTCTCAAGGGAGGGAGGGAGGTCTAGTAGGTGAGTTTAGCTATACTGCTTTGTGCTCCCAGCAAGTTGAGCACTTTCAGTCGCTGCCCTTTTTGAATCTGCCACAGGAACTTTTTGAATCTGCAAATGAAAGACACACACACACACACACACACACACACACACATACACACATACAAGCTTATTTTGAAATGCCTTGGCTAGCACAAAGGCTGGGCAGTTCTAATCCTCCACGCGGCTATCATAGATTTCCCTTCAGTACTCTTGACTCAACACCCTCTAAATCTGTGATCTACCTTTGCTGCCTTCTTCCTCCTGAGTGGTTCCTTAGTCTCTGCTGCCTAACACGGTTCATGGCAGACCTTTTGGGACCACATTCACTCTCACCTACATTTTGGATGATTTTCCTTCTGTAGCTATAAATCTGATCTCCTTCTGAAACCTGGCGATCCTCTTCCCTCCTTTTCTGTGTCCTAGCTTTTGCAAATCTAATTGTTGCACCCTGTCTCCCTTTGCCCTGCGATTGGCAGCAGGCATCTTTATTGATCGATCAAAAACCTATTGGGGACAAGGACCTTCAGCATTTGAACATGCAGATTCCTGATTAAATCGAAGCATTAGAACCAATCTCCAACAGTAAGGACTAAAGGAAAAAAAAAAAGACAATTAGACAAAATTATAGCATGACCCCAGCAAGTGCTGATGTAAGTTTAATTTTTCCCATTCTGCTTTTATATCATTCTAGGTACATACAAAGAATAGGGCCACTTCTAAGGCATAAACAAAATAGTCAAGGAACAAACATGGCATAAACAAAGGTCCTATGGTATCCAGGGATTTATCAAGATGATCAAGGTCTTGAGTCTACTTCCTTGTCCTAGCCCAATGTCCAATATTTGTGCCAGTTTCTTAGAAGCAGCATCAAGAGCTTGCCACATTTCCCCTTTTTTCATTTCACAAACAAGACTACAGCTGTCTTGGGTTGTTCATATCCAAAGCAATACATTTTCTGTTTTAGGTTGATAAGGCTCTGTGCAGAATCCTACTTGACACTGACTGCAAGCTTGTTAAATTAATAGCTTTGTCTGTGGATCCATTTTAAGTTTCAAGCCACATATTTTGGTCGCCAATATGTTGACATTGTTAAAGGCAAGCTTTATCAAAATGGGCAGGAATAAAAGTATTCCCAGGATAAAAAGAGCCAACATTATCAAACTATATATACCACTCTTAAAGCTTGACCAAGATGAATACTGACCTTAAACCATGAGTAATTTTATCAGCAATATCTGCAGCATCAAAACTCAGTGGAGAAGCATTCTTTAAATTCATAATCTCAGTATGCAAAGTTAAAATATCCAGGAAGGTGTTAGAATTATGCCAAATACCCTGCAAGTGTCTTTGAATTTTCTCCCAATTATAGTGACTGTCATTGAAAATTTTAGAGGTGACGAAAAATCATTTAGTGTGATGGCTTCTTACTCTTAAACTCTGAACCTCCTCTCCAATAATTTGAATAGTATTAGAAAGAACATCAGTTTGTTGTTCCAAACACCTATCTAAATCCTCCTGAATACTCAGAGCATTAGCAATGTTTTTCGCTAAATGATTAACAAAAGCGCCTGTCTTAGCTGCTTGTGTCAAAGCAATTGCAGAAGCAGTGGTGCTAGGTATCAATGTAATCAAAGCTGCTACACAAGCAATAATCAATCCCACTACCCTCTTGCTTCTGCTTAAAGCCTGACTCACTTCTCCCAATATTTGTAAGCTTTTATCAGAATATCAAGATCCCGCTATACTCATAGGCAGTAAAACAAAAGCTGGTGGATTGACCACCATAACAGACACGCCAGATTTCAATATAAGTTGACTCCCTTGTCCAAGGAGAACCAAGAAGTCCAGTATTATTACTAGTCCCAAGAATCTCTAATCTGGACCACACTGATGGATGTATCAGTGGTGGATCAGGAACATAGGCCCAATAGAGCCCCCCAATCACCAGTCAGGGCACTCAGCAAGCTCATAGACAGCATCATTCTTTGTCCCAGCATCAGCATGTCTCACCAATCACTCTGTCAGCCACCACACTCCTTCAGCATCCTAAAAAAAAAAAAAAAGACAAACATGCCCTCTTTCCCATATTAATACCCAATCAGGACCATGCCATATGCCAGCAAGTGAATCCTTCCATTTTACCTAGGCATAAGTATCCCAAGTTGTAGGGTGCCATAGACATTCAGCAGCAGAGTTCCTTGGCATCCAAGGTCAAAAATTCAAAATAAAATTTTACAGTAAAGGTGTATACAACCTCTCTCCCCTTTTATGTACCTGATCTTTTAGAGCTCCATGGGCTTGTCCCATAACTCCCTGGTTAACAGGAGTCTATTAGACAACAGGAGTAGACTCATGCCTTTGAGACCTAGTAAAAGCTATTGGTTTGGGTTAAAAGGCACAGAACATTTCTTCCTCGATCCAGAGGGCTAGATCTACAGATGAACAGATGATGAGAAGGATCTTCAAGTTCATGTTCAGAAGACAACCAAAGGGGAATTAAAATCTTGAGCTTGTGACTGAATTGTATAGTGCCAATATTCCATTAGCTTTATATATATTTAGTTATAATTGTTTAAAAGTTTCTTTTGCAGTGTCAGAGCATAACCACATTTTGGAAGACAAAACCAATCTTTAACAGTGTAAGCAATCCATTCTCTCTGAAATCAGTACCAAATGTGTTACTTTCATATTACAGTTTGGCTGCCAGTTATTTTTGTTTTTTGTTTTGTTGTTGTTGTTGTTTGTTTTGTTTTTTCAAGACAGGGTTTTTCTGTGCAGCCCTGGCACTCACTCTGTAGACCAGGCTAGCCTCGAACTCAGAGATCTGCCTGCCTCTGCCTCCCAAGTTCTGGGATTAAAGGCATGCGCGACCACCGCCTGGGTTTTTTTTTTTTTTTTTTTTTTTGGCTGCCAGTTCTTGTGTATGGATTCATGATGGTACAGCTTTTAATACCTCATTAAAGAAACTGTTTTAAATCCTATCTTTTATAAGCCTTGTTTCTAGGACAGGAATTACATAAAAATATTATCCCAATTTAGAGCTATCTTTAGAGACCTGTTTTCCTGGATCGGCTCATGCCATGTGTTATTGTTCAGAATTACTCCAACCCTGGGTTACTGAGTTTTAAGCCAACTTTCTGTTGACAATGTTACAATTTTTAGCCCTATACAATAACTTATAAGCAATAATCTATAACCAAGACATGCAGAACAAATCTATACATTTAGTACCAGTCATAAACAAACATGAAGTGGCTACAGGCATTTACATATTTAGACTAGACAGACAAAACTGTCTTACTTTTCTAGCTATAATTTTAAGGTAGGAGCACCTTGTCACCTGCTGAACCCAATAATCACAATTTTTTATTTATTTATTTTTTTTGAGACAGGGTTTCTCTGTATAGCTCTGGCTGTCCTGGAACTCACTCTGTAGACCAGGCTGGCCTCAAACTCAGAAATCCACCTGCCTCTGCCTCCCAAGTGCTGGGATTAAAGGCATGTGCCATCACTGTCCAGCTCACAGAAATCTTTGTAAGAGAAACAACCATTGGTTTGCTTAACAGTGAAGCTGCTGGCCCCTTTAAGAGTGGTTTATAAAACACGGAGCAACAATCAAGCAACAAAATGGAACCACAGACATAAACTGACAGACGAGGACAGACTGGTGTACAAAAGGCAGACGTTAGACAGAGAGGGAAGAGAACCAGATGGCCCACCAAAGAGACCCAGATATCCTACCTAAGGGACCCAGAACCAGAACTAGGCATTCTCCCAGTGGGAACTAGAGAGGAAGTAGGATATCTTTTTCATTTGTCTTTGCTCCTCTATATTTTAGCATATCTCTAAGCATATGTACAGAAAGCCTTCTACCATTACCCTGTCCTATTTTTACAGGATTTACTCACTGCTGGACCAAATTTTCTATATGTTCCTTTGCATATGCTTCCTTTTCCCATGGTTTCCTTCACTGAGCCCCTTGTACTCGAGCTGCAACATCGAGGGTGCCACCTGACCAAGAGCTCTCCATAATCCTAGGTACTATACCACATCCAGAAGTATGACTAAAATTAATGACCCTGGGTCCTGGAGAGATGGCTCAGCATTTATGAGCACTGGTTGCTCTTGTAGAGGATCTGGCTTCGATTCCCAACACCCATGTGGTGGCTCACAGCCACTGTAACTGCTACCCCAACATCCTCTTCTGGACTCCAAGGATACTGCATGCTTATGGTGCAAAACACCCACACATAAAATAAAATTATATAAAATAAAAAAGGTTTAAAACAAGCCACAGAACATGCAGACTGTGCAGCATGTGACAGTTTTTCCATCTGACTGGGAATTGCTGCACCATGGATGATAAATTACCTGAAGGAAACTGTAGTGTAGTCAGTTGAAGGGGGCGGTGTGGATGCTAAAAGGTCCTGTTCCCCAATTGGTTCTTGATTTGAAATACCGGGACCAATTGCTGGGCAGGTACAGATGGGACTTCTGGGTCCCAGGGGAAAAAGGCAGACACAAGGAAGGAGAGTTTTTTCTGCCATGTTTTGGAGGAAGAAGAATGCAGCAACCATATAAGGTCTCAGGGTCAGGGGATAGGGGTCTGGGTCCTGTGGCCACCACTACAGGCAAGTGGTCATGGATGTTTGGCAGGGACTAGGTGGGACTAGCTACTGAAGTTCAAGGCAGGTAGAGAGATAGAGATAAAAATATTAATACGGAGCTGGGCAGTGGTGGCACACACCTTTAATCCCAGAACTTGGGAGGCAGAGGCAGGCAGATTTCTGAGTTTGAGGCCAGCCTGGTCTACAGAGTGAGTTCCAGGACAGCCAGGGCTACACAGAGAAACCCTGTCTCAAAAAAACAAAACAAAAAAGAAAAAGAAAAAGAAAAACCAAACCAAACAAAAACGAACAAAAAAATTAATACAGAGGCATGCTTTTCCAGGTGGGAGACAGTAATACCCAGCAATTGTCTAAGAAGGCAAGTGATAAAGGAATTAACTGTGTGTGTGTCTTTTATCTGTGGATTCAAGGGAAGCTTGGAAGGGGCTGCCAGTGCAGTCACCTCCCAGAACCAAAGGCAGGTAGAGTGAAAGGTGTGGGCTGGCAGCATGGCTGATCCTGGAGCAAAGGCGGTAGATTAAAACTACACGCAGCAGTCAGTCAATGGGACTTTATGATTAGAGCATGTTCTGGAAATCATATGATATCTCAGTGAACAACAACTAAAACAGTGTCCAACCAGGTCACAAATATCTCAGGGCTTTACATATCCCTAGGGACACCTTTGTACGTGCCACAGTAACCAATTTTTGCTTGATAAGGACTAATCTGAATACAAAGGAACACCCGAACAGGTAAGTCGCTTGCAAAACATGCAAAACCTGGCATTTATCATCAGACGTCAGGGTGAGTTTTCACATCTCTCCTACCTTAGAGTGGAGCTATTTTTAATCTTCTGACATGTTATGGGTCCCTCATCCTCCGTCGGCCATGGTGCACCAGCGGTTTCAGGATGCGTAGTAGCTGGGGAATAAGGTCTCGGGCACAGTGAGTGTCACAGATATAAATGACCTGAGAGACTGCGTCAGAGGACAAATGACTTATTGAAATAGTGGGGCTAGATTATACAGCTCAAGGCAGTGAGGAGGGGAGGAAAAAGGACAAGGGAGCAAATGTTGCAGAGGGAGCAGGAACCTCTCAAGCATATCAGCTAGATTAGCAGGCTGCCGGTCACATGACTTCTGAGAAGCCAGTTCTTAGGCAGGGCAACAGAAGTTTAACTGGCTTTCTCCCAACGTGGCCTTTGTCTCAATGGGGTTGAGTAGGCTCAAGCCTGAGGTGGGTCGAGAATAACCAAGTTCTATTCCTACCGTGCTCTGTCAGAGCTGTCTGGGGTATGGACAGTGTTCTACTGTCCCTCATCTGGCTTGGGAACCTACATCTCCCCCTTTGTTTTTCATAATGTGACTGTGTCATCAGATGTGTCAGCATTGTCCGTGGGAATAGCTCGAGTTGGTACCAGAACTCGGTTGGTGGTGATTTTGACTATGTTAATAACTTGGTTTTTGGAAAACTGTGTAAGGCATGAGGGCTCCAATGGCTGCGATAGGGCCCATCAAGAGCAAGAGCCAGGCAATGGGGGGCTGGAGAACAAGGAGGTAGGATCGTTGACAGCAGATTGGGACCTCAAATTGTTGCAGAAGTCTCAAGGGTCTTATATTTTGTTCACCAATTCTGATTCATGTACATAAAAAGCAACATTCCTCCCCCAGGGTCACACAAGCCCCCCCCAACCCTGTTCTGCTGTCAAGAGTTTCAAAGTCCTTCTATTTTGTAGTACAACTCCAGCAAGGGTAGTTACCTTTCATCCCAGGGATCATCTATGACAATGGTGAGACAGTTATTTAGATTTTGAAATAAGCTATTTCTATAAGAGCTCAGTTTAACTTTACAGGACCAATAATGGTAGCCACCATAATGATCCTGATCCAGGAGGCAGCCTGAATTTCCTTTGTGACCCTTTTGTCAATACGAGAAGCAAAAAAAGGAGTTGGAGTCACAGATGTGGAGTTAGGATAGACAGGAATAGAAAGAGAGCTTTGGCATACATGGATGGGCAGTCTGTGTACCTAACCTCCTGATTCTTACCATCATAGGTTTCCTGAACAGAAAAACACCAGTGGTAGAGTTTGGGGAGGGAATTATGGGTCGAGAGTGTTGGGATGGGCCTGCAATATAACAAAGACTGCCATTAAAATAGCAGAGAGAGAAGTTTGAGGAAGAAACATGTGTTGTGTGGTTGCCACCAGGTCATGAATGTCCTTCCAGGCAATCTCATTCCTTGGTCACAGGAATGTCTCCTTCTAGGTCTCCCCTTTCCCTTCTAGTCATGAATATGTGATAGGTGGGCCATCTTCTTGGTGACCAATAAGGTGTCAAAATTTTTGTGCTAGTATCCAGATAGGCCAAGGCTGATCCTATGGGAATACACAAATATAACCACTTTTCATTGTGAGGAGGGGGTCAGGTCCCTTCCAGAACCCATCTAGGGGGTCCTGTCATCTCACCAACAAGGGGGGGTATCAATTGTGGTGTATACCAATTAAGAATAATGGGGGAATATTTTATGTTTCATATATATTGAGAATGTTTATTGTTAGGGCCATTGACAACTAGACATTAGGGGGTAAGAGGTTGTGTCTTGCCTTTTTAGCTGTGTTTTGAGGGATTCATGTGCCCTTCCATTTTTCCTCGTCCTTGGGGAATTATAAGGGATCCCATATAGTGAGCAATTTTCCATGTAGTACAGAAGGTTTTAAAATAAGTGCTGGTGAAGATGGGACCATTATTGGTCTTGATTTTTTGTGGCAGGTTCATGATGGCCATGGAGGAGACCATGTGGGATGTAAGGTTTCAGAGTTTTCTCCTGTTGGAGCAGAGGCCCATATGAAGTGGAAGTGAGTGTCTATTGTAACAAATGCATATTTCTGTCACCCAAATTGAGTTACCTGGGTAACATTAATCTGCCAGAGGGCATTGGCCTTGAAGCCTTGGGGGTTATCTATCTTTTTTTTTTTTTTTT
>JADRCD010199496.1:0-41756 GCA_019843815.1 Montemys delectorum | reverse complement strand
CTCTCTCTCTCTCTCTCTCTCTCTCTCTCTCTCTCTCTGTGTGTGTGTGTGTGTGTGTGTGTTGTGTGTTCTTGTGAATTACTGTAGGCATGCACATGCCATAGTGCACATGCACAGATTATAGCACAACCTCAGGTGTCAAGTTTTTGCCGTCTGCCTTGTTGGAACTCCTGTTTGCAGCTGTGCACCCCAGGCGAGATGGTCTGTGCACTACCTGGATCCTCCTGTCTCTGCCTCTTATCTCACTATAGGAACAACTGGGGCATTTGTTATCACCCCTGGCTTTGCATGGGTTCTGGGGTTCCAAACTCAGGTCCTCACACTTGTGTGATTAGTACTCCACTCACTGAGCCACCTCTTCAGCCCTGTATGTTTATTCTGGAACAACGAAAGAGTGTAGTGCCAAGTTAATGATATGTTTAAACATCTTAGTTTATATTTTTCAGTTATATATAACATGTTGGAGTTAGTAGTGAGGAATTATCTTTTTAGCTAACATTCTGGTGCATACTGAATGTTTGTGTGATTAGTAATAGTAATAATTAGTAATTAGAAGATAATTAGATAAGTAATAAGATCAATACATACATATACACATACATACATACATACATACATACATACATACATACAAGACAAGGCTGTCCACGAACCCACAGAGATCTACTTGCTTCAACCTCCAGAGTGCTGGGATTAAAAACATGTGCTACTAGATTTGGAGTACATGTTCTGTTTCCTGGGCTATAAATTAGAATCCAATACTGAAAAGGAGCTGCTGTAAATGAGATAATGTGGTGAAAATCAACAGGCGACGGTCAGCCATTGTGGGAACCTGCACGCTTGTAAAATCCCCACAGATTTCCACAGAAGCTGTTGTGTTCTGGTTCTAAATTTGCTACCAGCTTGGTTTCAGTTACTATTTTAACTCTTCAACATCCTTATTGTGACTAGCAGATCCATCCATAAGACTTTTCATGAAGATAGTTCCCTGTATTATCCACTCTGAGGCACGGTTTCAGGGATGTTAGTGACTGGCAAGCATTTTCCCTGGAATCTGATAATGAACGTTGATCGAGAAAGATGAAGAGTCTCATGTAGTAAGAGAATGTTAGAGGAGATTGGGAAATGCAGAGAATAAGGCTGGTGGGTGGGGTCCTAAAAGAGGAATTAAGGAATAGGGATTTACTCAAGTGTATGCACACTCTGTTCCCTGTGCTGTTACACTGGCTTACTCAGGCACTGAGACTGACACCTTCTGCTTGTCTTTCCTCTCTGTCGGAGCCAAACAGATCTTTCTAAATGATCACAGGACACACTTCTGGGTAGGGGTTCTCAGAAAGTACAATCTTGTTCTTCTAGGGAAACAGGCCCAGTCAGCAGTATACATAAGAACAAAAGGTAGAGGGAATCAGTTCATAGAGTGTCTGTGTCTGTCTGGAAGTTTCTAGGGGTTGAAGCATTGTTGAAAAGTGTGTGTTATTGCCAGCTTAAAACATGTCAGGAGGGTGCGTATCTAAAATCTTTACTCAGTTGTCTATTGTGTTACATAGCACTAAGGTCCTCTCCATGGCATACAAACCCTTCTATAAATAGCCCCTTATCTACGCCTTACCTCAGATCTACCCCTGTAGTGGTTTGCATAGGTATGATCCCATCCCCACCCCCACACACTCATGCTTTTTGAATGCATTGTTAGGAGGTGTGGCCTTGCTGGAGAAAGTCTGTCACTGTGGGACAGGTTTTGAGGTCTCTTATGTTCAGGCTCTGCCCAGTGTGGAATTCTATCCTCCTCCTGGCTGCCTTTGGATCAAGACGTAGAACTCTTGGCACCTTCAGCACCGTATCTGCCTGGATGCTGCCATGTTTCCTGCCACGATGATAATGGACTAAACCCCTGAAATTGTAAGCCAGGCCCAAATCAATGTTGCTCTTTCTAATAGTTGCCTTGGTCATGGTGGCTCTTCACAGAAATAGAACCCTAAGAGAATCCCTTACCCATCCATCCTTCCCTCAGGTCCACCGAAACCCTGTCCCTGCTCCTCAGAAAATGAACTTCTTTTTCATAGTCCCTGTGCTCTGCCCATTGTCACTTACTGCTTTAAAGTGCTGTTTCACCCCACTGCACGGTTTAGCCTGGCAGTAACACACACACATTTCAACATTTGTCCAAACCCCAGAGGCTTCCAGACAGACGTTGGCACTCTGAGAAACCGACTTCCTCTCTGCTCTGTATGATTTATATTGCTGACTGGATATGTTTCCCTCTGAGAACAGGTTGTAGTTTTTTGAGACCCTCCTACCCAGACATGTGTCCGATGTCTTTATGTGGCTATTTTTCTCTTCCAACATGACCTTTAAATGTCTGATTTCTTTCTCCTCCCCATTTCTTGCTCTCCTCTGTTTGTTATGTCACAGAAAAGATAGCTTCCTTTCCTTCTGTCCTTCTAGCCTCTAGATTACAGGTCACCATCAGATTCCAGGCTCTAGGGAGTGCACCGTTTGGAAGCTAACCATACCAACCCACACTACCAACCTGTAAATCAGAGGTTCTCAGCCTATGGGTAGTAGGCCCCTGGGGTCGCATATCAGATATCCTGCATATTGGACGTTTGCATTACATTTTATAACAGTAGCAAAATTACAGTTTCAAAGTAGCAATGAAATAACTTTATGGTTGGGCGTCACCACACCATGAGGAACTGATTGTATGAAAGGGTGGCAGCATTAGGATGGTTGAGAACCACTGCTCTAAATGCTTGAGAAACCCCAAAGTTTTTTTGCAGTAAGTTGACAGATTTCCCTCTACAGGCTCCTGGTCTCCCATATGTACATATGCTGTGAATACATTCATAATAGTGTCCTAATGGGAAACCATATTCTACATTAAAAAAAAAAAAAAACTACTTTGCAAATGCAGTTGAGAACGGGGACTTCATTTTAGAATCACGTTGTGGTTCATACTCTCTTCTTGTGAGAAAGGTGGAGTGACTTCTTTCTGTTGGATGATAATAGTGAACTTTACAGAAGTTAAGGGGGACCTATGATAGATACCACAGAACATTCTAGCAACTTACACTTTCTTTTCCATAGGGATGTGCTGAGTAAGAGAGTTAGTTGGCATATTACATGTGAGGATGAACAGTGCCATGGCTTCTTGGCACTTTTTTTTCTTTTGGTTTTTCGAGACAGGGTTTCTCTGCGTAGCACTGGCTGTCCTGGAACTCACTGTGTAGACCAGGCTGGCCTTGAACTCAGAAATCCGCCCACCTCTGCCTCCCAAGTGCTGGGATTAAAGGTGTGTACCACCACTGCCTGGCACTTTTATTTTCTTTTAGAAAAAGAGAAGACAGAGAAATCCTGTCTTGAAAAAGAAAGAAAGAAAGGGAGAGAGAGAGAGAGAGAGAGAGAGAGAGAGAGAGAGAGAGGAAGGAAGAAAGAAAGAAAGAAAGAAAGAAAGAAAGAAAGAAAGAAAGAAAGAAACACTGTGGTAGGATAAACATATGAAATAAAAAAGGGAACAACAGTGTCGTTAAGGAGAACCCTCCAGTTGGATGCTTCAAGCTCTCTAAATGTAACTAAAAGCAAAGAAAGAACTTGAAGGACAATTTTTTTTTTTTTTTTTAGTTCTTATGGTTGGCTTTTTGTCAGTTCCAATAAGAAGTCTGGCTCCAAATCCCTGATTCAGAAGCAATTTAAACTGAGATTTTTTGCCATCTCATAAAAGAGTACCATAAACATGCAGGTTTCTAAATAGGAACAAATGTTTTCACTTATATGTTACCATAGTACAGTTACGGCTGGAGAAGGAAAATGATCTGTATTACAAGTTTTGGTGGGTTTCTTATCTGTGCACGTGAAACTGGCATCAAAATGATGGGGAAATGTAATCTTTGAGTACTTATCACTGTCAAGGATAAAATAGCTGAGGTCATACAATAGTAATAACAAAGCACTCTATTCCTCACATGTCACTCTTGTTTTAAGTTAATTTTATTTTGTGTGTCTGAGTGTTTTGCCTACAGTGTGTGCTTGTGCACCAAATGCATGCCTGGTGCCCATGGAGACCAAAAGAGGGCATCGGATGACCTGGAGCTGGAGTTTGTTTTGACTTGCCATCTATGTACGGTGAATTGAACCCAAGTCCTCTGGAAGAGCAGACAGTGCTCTTAAGGACTGAGCCATCTCTCTAGCCCCTATTCTTTTTGGATTAAGTATTTAGGTTAGCATATAACTGATGGGTTTCATCATGGCAGCTTCTTACATATGAGTCATTGTACTTAGTTTCCGTTTGCTCCCATGTGCCCTCTCCCACTCTGTCTGGTTCTCTCTCTTTCCCAATTGCTTTCTCCTTTGTGTTAACTATCACATACATTCCATTACTCTTCCTGTTTTCCATCTAGCACAGGTTATCTTCCTTCTCTCTCATGGCTGTCTTTCTAATTTTAGGACCTACTACTCTTATTTTTATTTTTATTTGTTTGCAGTTCTGCAACTTTGTTTGACATTCAGCAGTTTAGTCCTCATCTACATTGACCGTCTGTAGTTTTTTGAATGTGGTAACAGGCACAGAAATTACTAACCTGTTGATCTTCTTTGGTGAATCATCATCCTCATTATGTTTTCTAGATAAACATACTCAAATGTGATACGAAACATTTCTCACTCTTTTGGCCCACACAGTATTATTGAGCCTGGTATCAGTGCACACATCTGGAGTCCCCATCTCATTCATGGCAAATTTACTGATTTCTTTGAGTGCCAGAGGGGAACGCTTCTTGAAGCCCATTCTATGGATGAGCATCTGGATGTTGATGTATTTTCGGGTTGCCACCTCCTTGATAACAGAACAGCCCTTCTTGCTACCCTTCTTTGTGGGAGTCATTCTGCTGGGCCCAAGTTGGAAAGACCCCCACCCCCACCACCACTTTTTTTCATGTTTTCATTTATTTGTGCAATTTTGCTGTGTTTGAGATTGGAATCTCTAGCTACATTTCAAACTCTTGGACCTAAGCCAGCCTCCCAAATAGTACCACCACTCCTGGCTTGTTTTGCACTTTTTTCAAAATTGAAAGACTGAGTTAAACATGGTGGAGGACTGGGAGTCTAAAGTAGGAAAATCATGAGTTCTAGAATAGCCTGGTCTAGACAGCAAGTTTAAAGCCAGCATGTACCTACTAAGAGCCTGTCTCAGAAAACAAATGCACACCCCCTCCAAATCAGTTATTTAATGAGATCCAAAGCCTTGGTGGTCTATGTGACCCAGAGGTGGAGCAGTTGCCTAGAAAATGAATATGAGGCCCTGAATTGAGGATGAGTAGGGAGAACAGGAGAAACTGGCAAGGGATCGCTCAGAATTCATCTCACAAGAGTTCATTGTGCTTTAGTAACAATTAAGTAAGGAGATTTTAGTTGCATTTTCTTTACTGCTGGAATGCTGGGGTGGGGGGACAGGACCTTCCGAGTGGATTTTTGGGAGGTGAAGGTTGAGGATAAGGCTCTGAGAACAGTGACTGCCACAGAAAACATTAAAAATGGTCTCTTCTCCATGTTCTTCTCTTCTTTCTCTTCCTCCTCCTCTTCATTCTCTTCCTACTCCTTCATCACTACCATCATCAAATTTGCTCTGAAATAAGTGGAACAATCTAAGGAATGCAGGAATGTGACCATTATTTCAAGTGACTTGATACCAGGTCCTTCTAGAGTGTTAGGAATTACTGTGAGGACCATCAAGATTGCATGTTGAGATGAAAACAATGATTATATACGTATATGATATTACATATATACATATTGTATATGTATATGATATGTATATATGATATATATAGTTTTCTTCATATATTTTTTTCTAAAGTCCCAAACGTTAATTTCTGGAGTAAAACCTTTCCTAGCTACTAGCCTCATTTCTGAATGTTATTTTCAGTTGGATTATGGGGTCGTCACAGTAAGACATAATCCTTGGGTGTGGATGCATGCATCTATCTGGATATCCTCCACCCACAAGTGTCTACAGCATGTGTGCATGGCATCATTTCATGCTTAGCTCCTTCCAAATGGCAGGAAAGTACCCTTTAGCTGGACTTTGGTGTTTCATGGTTTATTGCTAGAGCTTCCCCTGGACTTTCTTATTCGACTTGCATAGCTAGTACTAAATATGGTAGTTTAACCACTAGTGTTAAATATCAGCAACTAGGAAAAAATCACATAGCTGAGCTTTGCTATTTTATTGTTACCCCCATCCCTGCCCTAAATGCAGCACAATCTTGTGAGTGAGTTGAGCTCTGATCTGCTTCTGTTTGGTACTTGGTACCAGTGTTCCCCTGGACTGCCAAGCCGGCTGTAACAATGGAGCTTGTTCATCTATAGACAATATAGTCAGTGATACATGCTTAGGAGTCAGCACAGGGAGCAGTGAGCACATGTTTTCCACAGTGCCTAGAAATGGATTCAACAGGCTAAAAGATTTACAAGTCATTGGGGGAGTTGCATATTTTGGAGTCAGACCTGTACTTTGGAAATTAGGAGTAATATGCTATTTGAACAATCAGTTCAGCCACTTTAGGCTTCTACAATCTTATTTATGCAGTACATAATAATTCTTGGCTTTTATTAAAGTAGATATAACATATATTCCTCCAGCATTGTAACTTTCATAGTATATTGCCAGAAATAAGTAGTATTTCTACAAGCTATTATTGCTTTATTTTTTTTTAATTCAGGCAAAATAATCTCATGAATATTAGTTAATATCCTATTGATTTAGTAAAATATTGTAGAAGGAAATGATACATGAACAGATAGCACATAACTTAAAACCCAGGAAAATGTTATTAAATTAGCATTGGCAAGAATAGAAATTAGTTTCAGAGTTGAAGAATATACTGTTTTCTATAGCTATTCCTGTTGTCATTGTTAAATGAGCTTTGGACTAAAGTTTAGCCACCTGTAAGTGTAGGGATTTTATTGCTCATGCCATCTATTGTGGCCCATGTGCAATGATTTGCCCTTCCTGTAAGCACACGGGCCAATTCTCTATGTTCAAACTATTCCAGTAGGTCTGTGACCCAGCCTGCTTTGACAGAGATGAGAACAAAAGCAATGAGCATGCTGGGAAGAGCGACTGAGGAGAGGAACCAGGGTAAAAGGAGAAAGCCAAAGAACCGAGCAATGGACTCGAAAGCACTGGGATAGAAGGCTAGGGTAACAAGACCCAAGTTGAAAGAGCCGAAGAAAAAAAATCTAAAATCTAACTTGAAAGTGTGAACTGGGAAGAGACTAGCAGTGCCAGTTTGAAGTTTTTATTTATTTATTTTTTAATCTTTTTAAAGATACCAGGTAAGGAAGGCACTGGAGAGTTAATGGCAGCCAAGGATGTAGGAAGCCTGGTTGGGAAGGAGGTGATCACGGTGAGGGTAACTAAGATTGTAGTTGCCAGATGAAATCACATGAATCAGTTCCCATGGTAAGAGAGAAAGAGTTTCTCTATTATTCTCTCTATTGATTTCCCTTGGTAGCTTAATGTCCTTGCTGCCCAGTCAGGCAAAGAGAGATGGGATGTTAGCTAGCACCTGTGTCAGCCCTGCGTCTGTGGCTTCAACTTGCAGAAAGAGCATGACTATACCAGAGCAGCAGGAAGCCAGAACCTTTCCTTAAGAAGGGAATGTCGGGGCTGGAGAGATGGCTCAGTGGGTAAGAGCACTGTCTTGCTCTTCCAGAGGTCCTGAGTTCAATTCCCAGCAACCACGTGGTGGCTCACAACCATCTGTAATGGGATCCAACCCCCTCTTCTGGTGTGTCTGAAGACAGCTACAGTGTACTCATCACATATATAAAAATAAATAAATAAAATCTTAAGAAAAAAAAAAAGAAGAAAAAGAGAATGTCATATTAAGTTGTTCCAGAAAAGCTCAAAATAATTTCAAAGACATCACACAAGTGGAAGCTACAATAGCATAAGAGACAAAGAATACTGAAGGTCATGGCAAAAACCAAGTTTCTGCTACTGAGGAGAGTTTGGGTGTCTTCTTCTTAAGTGTCTCAAGTGTTCTGTTGATAAATCTCGGATCTGTATCTATCATAGCCACGCAAGAGCTCCTTTAATATCTAGCCATCAAAATGAAACAAATCTATCTACCTCCCCGCTCTGCCCCCTGCCACATCTGCACCAAAAGAGGTAGCCTAGCCTTCGCTTCCCTAACAATCGCTCCCCCGAATGCCTGCATTCGTTGCCTGTCCTGCCAGGAGCATTATGTGGATTAACCTCTCACTGGCTTACACTTTCAACTCCTCCCTCTGCCAACTCTTAGCACTTCATCTTTCTTAAGTTTCAACTTGGGAGTCTCTGACAGTTATTCGGATACAGCTTAAAGTTCCTTGAGTGTTGCAGACATTGCTAACTCAGCATGGTCAAAGTGAATGCACCATTTTTCTCAATGAACTTTCCTGTTCATTGAGGAATGAACTCAATGAATGTTCCTCAAGCTTGGAACTGGCACTATAACCTGGCCCAACATCCAGGTAGAAATGTTGGCATTCTCTTAATTTCTGTAAGTTCCCCATGATCAACACGTCCATCTTATTGGATCTATTTTCAATGTACACTCTGTAGTTGCCTATTTTTGTCCTTCTTCGGGTTAAAACACCATCCTCTCTTGCTTGCATGGTTATAAATTGTTGCCTGTGCCTTGCACTATTTGTTGCCCGGCCCTACCTGCCTTTGGGGGTTGGAGGTGAGGTGGCTTTGGAGCTGGAGCAGGTGAGAAGCACTGCCCCAAATTCCTCTGAGCACTGCTGCAAACTCCTTGAATCCCCTCCACCCACGCCCCATTGGTCCCAAGAAAGCATCTCTTCTAAACAGCAGTTGCCTATTGGCTGGCATTGTCTGCACTAGCAATCTTTGGTTTCTCAGGCAGTCCTCAATTAGGTCCCCCTGCAGGAGATGCTTTTGCAATTGTGGGGTGGGGTGGGGTGGGATGGGGCCCCACATTTACATAGAGGCAGCCTGAGTTCCTGCTACAATAAATAGCTACTAAATATTTCCCCATCTTTTTTGATGTGGTTTAGACAGCAAAGTGCTGAAGATTTGTATGAACATTTGGGGTCAATTCTTGCAAACTCTTATATGAATACTTCCTAGAGATAAATATACAACTGAAGTAGAATTTTAAACTATGTGCATAGAACTTAAAAAACAAAACCACATGAGTTGTTTTAAGACATTTTTAAAATTAAATTCTATTATTTATCTGGGGTATGGATGGCCCACACGCTTTGGCATTTGTGTGGAGATCAGAAAACAATTTTGTGGGGTCAGTTCTCTCACTTTTTACCTGGATCTAGAGAGTTGAACCTAGGTCACCAGCCTTTCCCAGAAAACAATTTTACTATCTGGGCCTTTTCCCTGCCAATTGACTAAAGAAAGCATGCCACCAAATCATTATTTTGAGGATGTTCCCCTCTTATTTGATTTTAAGGTTGACGTCCACACCAAATTTCCAACACTGTGTACGTAGACCTTAGGGAATACCACTGAAGGTTCTTTGGCCCCAGATAGATCCTCTAGGGTTCCATTTACTAACTTGGGCTTCTTTTCTGCTGTTGTCTTCAGGTTTTCCAGAGCCCTTATCATTTGAGTTGAATGAACCAGTTCTTCAGTCTGCTTCCCCCATGCCCTTTCCAGGGATGACAACTGCCCTTGGCATCTTTTCAGACCTGGAACTCTATCTGTATGAAAATAGATTGTAAGTGCTCGTTAAAACAATCAATTACGATTACATAAGAAACAACATCAAATATGCCCAGCAAAACAAAAGAAGCCCACCGTGACATTAGTGAGAGCTACATTTTTGCATAAGACTATAGGTAACATCTTTCCTCTCTGTCCATTTTAAAGCATAAATGCCATTGTTTTTACATGGCAGAATCTTTGTTTTTGGAAAGGCATTTGTAGACATAATAAGGCCCACATGAATGAAATGTGATTGCAGGTAAATGTACAGGGGATAAAGGATAAGTGGAGACCCAGACAGGCTTTAGTGATTGCGGAAACAGATGATAACCCAATAGTCCAGTCCACTTGCCCATTACATACCAGATTCTTCACTATTCACAGATACCGCTCCAAAAACAGGGACAGGTCTTTAGTATAGGTTAATTCTAACTATTTGTGGCGAACTTAACATTTCCCAGCCAACACAGGAATCATTTTAGACTTGGCCTACAGTCACGTACCACTATTTCTAGCTAATTCTTCAGTCTTACCTTTAAATGTACTAATGGAGCTTAAATCAGGGAAAAATCGGGGAAGTGCTGTATGGAATTCTTATGACCTGTTAAGTATAAAAGGCTGACAGAATTTTCTAAAGCTAAGTCAAATTAGTGGATCAAACTAAAAAAAGGAAAAAAAAAACAAAATGTCTTAAATATTTGTGGGGTCTCCAGTTCTCACACAAATTTGCACATATTCGGACAAACTTTGGGTAATTTTTATTTTATTCATTCATAAATCCATTCATCCATAAATTGGTAAATTTGGTGGGGTCTATGGAGAGTTATTGCCTCAGTCATTCAAAGAAAGGTGAATTCTTGAAGAGAGTTAGGGTGTGCTGAGTGGAAGGTGTCATGAGGGAGAAGTGATTTTCCTTCTAAGTGGGGTGGTCTGGGAAAGTTTGCTGATAAGCCAGCTTTGTTGTGGGGTGTATGAGAGTTGGCTGCACATAGCTTTCTGAATCCCCTTCCTGTTCTTTTCAGTAAGCTATTCTTTTGATCTTCTGAGGCTGGCACCCTAGGCATAAAGACATGACGATATAGAATGAATTGATAAGAAACGTGGAACACACACCCCTTTTTCCATCTAGAGCTAAATACCCAATGCACAGACTCACCCAAGTGTCATCCTGTGGCGATGCCAGTGAATGAATGCAAGTATGCATATGGACGCTAGTCATTTCCCCCTGTGCTTTCTGCAGCTGACTGTGGACCTGTCGAAAGCAAGGACAGAGTGGTTCCTTCCTTCATCTTGGTAGCTTTTGTGACTAATGCAACACCTGATGCTCATTGATCTCCAGTTCCATAGACAAACTTGAGAGGGAAATAAGCATTGAGTCAAACAGCTCACCACAAGAGTCTGTGATGGCCTCATTTATGCATGCCACCGTCCAAAGTGAATACCACTTTGGAGCATGGTAGCCTGTGTTTCTCCAGGTCCTGAGATGATCTGGCAGCAGAGGCTGGCTCTATGAAGTAAGGTGGTGCTGTCTCTCCAATGGGGACACATTCCATAACCAACTTTAAGATGTTTAAGAACCCAGTTGCCCCATGACATTCTCTTACTTCTATGACTGACAATTGTCATTGTATCCTCTTTCTGAGATGGTGTGAAAGAGTAATAATGCCCTTCATATTAGATTAGGGAACGTTGTGACAGCTCACGCTATTCATACCTAGGGGAGTCATAGGAGGAAAGGGGAGCCCAGAAGTAAGTTTTATTTTATTACGAGGATTTTGCTCCTAAGACTGAAAGATGTTGTAGTTCATTAAATTGGTGAGTGTCTATGAATTCCACAAGTTTATTTATATCAGTAGAGAATAATAATTGGTGCCTCATGGCATTACTGTGAAGGTCTAATCAATAAAGCTGGGTAAGATTAAAGCTTCTGTCCTGTTTACTGCATCAGGAGGTTGTTCAATAAACAATCAATAATGCTTTTTACTGTGATGGTTTGAATGAGAATGTCCCCATGGGCTCATATGGTTGAATGCTTGTTCCCCAGTTGGTGGTGCTGTTAGGGAATAATTAGGTGTGGCCTTGTTGGAGGCGGTGTGTCACTGGGGGTGGGATTTGAATTTTTAAAAGGTCACATCATTCCCAGTTAGCTATCTTGTCATTTATAATTGTGGATCAGGATGTGGTCTCAGGTACTGCTCCAGCAGCATACATGCCTGCTGCCATGCTCCTCACCATGCTAGGTACAGACTCTAACCCTCTGGAACCATGAGCCTCAACCAAGGTTTTCTTTTTATAAGTTGCTTTGGTCATGGTATCTCTTAATAGCTATAAAAAAAAGTAACTCAGACAACTACTCATAGTAATAATGTTACTATTAGCAAGTTTAAGAAAAGTTTAGAATTTCTGCTTATAGTTGTTGAACTATACATGATCAATGAGGATGATGCTTATAACTCTATTTGTATCTCGTATGTCCCTAAATATGTCTGCAGTGTCATTAAATTAAATAAAAGGTGTAATATTCCTAAATACCTTATTAGGTAAGAGTATGAAGAAATTGTTTAGCTGCAGAAAGGGATGCCATTTAAGATGGGACACCTCTGTGGTCTCAGATCATAGTGCATGTTAAGAGACATTCCACCCAGGGTATTTTATTCTCCTGGCCATTAAGATCCCCTGTCAACTTGATACTTTTCTTGTAGAAAGTACAGCCAATGGCTATTGGGTGGGGAAAGATAGAAAAGCAGTCCCTTAATGTGGTCTAAATTGAGTCTTTTCTTCTTGTTCTTTTAGAGCGTTCGTATAATTAAGAAGGAACATAGCCTGACAAAGGGCGAGAGAACCACTGGGCTCATATACAGATATGGAGATAATCTGTCTGCTGCTGGAAATGTCTCCAGGTTTTTGACAACGGCTAAAGAATCATGGGGTCCACCGGCCTTGGAAAAGCGGCAACACTAGATGAACTTCTCAGCACATGCATTGAGATGTTTGGTAGGAGCCTTTCCTCTTTGGTCCCTTTGTGCTTCTTGATGCTGCCACTTGCTTCTGTTCATACACAGGTTCCTTGTGGAATAGGATTCAGTGTCTGTGTCTTGGTGTCTGAGGGCAGACCTACTCCATCTCTGGCCTCTGTTTCTTTCTCTTCACTGCCCACAGCTCATACTCCAGACAAACTACCACTCATTTCTGGAACCTTCCTTGTGTCATTTTTCACTTCCATCTTTTTCTTATCTCAATGGAATTCTCTTTGAGGCCATCAGCTGTCGTGCTAGATATTAATAATTCCTAATAACCTTTCGGAAATGGTGCTTGCTTCCCCCACCCCACTTTCCAGTATATGTTCTCATGCATCTGCTCCATGCCATGCTGATGGCTGCTTTGTTTTTTGACTCATGTGTCTTTGTGTGTGTGCGCCCTGCACAATATACTATAATATTCATTTGTATGTATCCTTTGTCTACCACAGCCATGAGCCTTTGTTTTGCTGTTAGTCTATCTATTTTATCATTGAGCATTGGAGTCACACAAGGTAACTTTGTTTAATCAGTTTAACAACTTAATTTGTTTAATTGATAGAAATCAGAAGTAAGCTAGAGTAAAGCCATTGGATAAAATACAGAACGACCATGGCCAGCAAGGTGGCTCAACTTTTAGTACTGGCAAGCCTAATGGTCTGAGTTTGATTGCCAGTGCTCACATAGTAGAAGGAGAGAACCAGCTCCTGAAAGCTGTTCTCTGACCTCCACACATGAAGCACCCCCACCCCTAAATAAATAAATGCAAGATGATTGCTCACATTTGAATTTCAGAGGATCTACATTTTTTTGTATGCCTCAACTCTTCCAAAGCCATACTTGTTCTGACAACTTAATCATTATTTACTTTCAATTCAAATTTACCTGGATGTCCTCAATTTATATTTGCTAAATTTAATCAGTTGTAAAGCAGAAGAATGGTGACACCCATTCGCCTTAGTTTGCTAGGAAATAACAGCAAACGTATGAGGTAGTAAAGACAGTTGACCTTGGGACCAGAGAGACGGCTCGGCAGTTAAGCTTGCTCACTGCTCTTAAGGATGACAGAGTGAGTTCCCAGAAAACATGTCTGATGGCTCACAACTGCCGGCTACTCCCACTAAGGCTTCTGGCTTCCTGTGCACATTACCTACTCCTGTGCACATAATTAAAAATAGTTGAAAATAAATCTTACAAAATATAATGGGGGCTCGGGAGACATTGCTGACACTGTGATGTTAAAAGAAGAAAAGATTAACCCTGACATCTCTTCATCTGTTTTTGGTTTCTCTCAGATGACAATGGAGAGCTGAATGACAGTTACTTGCCCAGAATCTTGCTACTGATGCACCGATGGTATTTATCCTCCACTGAATTGGCAGGAAAACTCCTCTGCATATATCTTTTCAAAGGCTGTGTAATGCTTTTAGTCACAAATCAAGTTCTGTATTTAGATAGAGTGTCCATCTAAAGCCAGTAGATTAAGGTAAATAAAGTCTTATTTAGTTGTCCAGCTGTTTTAAGGTTATATAGATTTCGATGAGACAGCTGGATGATGGAGCAAATCGTTGACTCAATGCTAGATGTTCGGTTGTGATTGAAGATATCAGTAAGATGTGAGGTGGAATAGGAGTGGAACGCTAAGAGTTCTTAACTTGTCTTTAACATTTTGAGTGATAGTGTAATGAAAGAATACTTAACACACTCAGGACCTAGTATTTTCTTTCTGTGATGACCACAAAGCCTAGCTTACATTTTACATTTCTTCTTGCTGGTAAGATACAGTGAATGTTCTAGAACAGTGGTTCTCAACCTTCCTAATGCTGCAACTCTTTAACACAGTTCCTCATGTTGTGGTGACCTCAACCATAAATTTATTTTCAGTGCTACTTAATAACTGTCATTTTACTCTTGTGAATAGAAATGTAAATATCTGATATTCAGGATATATGATATGTATCTAGACCCATAGGACATTTTTGTTTGTTGTTTTGTTTTGTTGGTTTTCCCCTGTAATTTGTTGATTGCTGATAATATTTGGTTTTATTGACAAAAGCAAACAAACCAAAAATCTGTACAAGGCTGAAAATTAAATTTTCACATAGTTGAAAAATCCCATTTTTGTAGTAAGAATTCCTTACTGATTTTTGTGTATAATATGATCCTGAAAATGATTAAAAGGTGCATGGATGATAATACAAACAGTCTTACAGCCTTAGGAGGTTTATTTCCTAAGATCTGTGCACATTGTACAATCTCTAAGTATGTTTTTATATTCTGCCTTGTACTGTCTGGGAGGTCCTGTATGGCTGAGAGCATGTGTGGGAAAGAGAGGGGAGCCTGGGACTTAGAAAGTCTGCCCAAGCGTTCTTGTCTGCCAAGGCTGCCCAAGCAGGGATCAAGCCTTCCCTCTTCACGTGTCTTCCTTCCATTTTTCTACAACCTCAAGGGATAAGGGGATGTTAGACAGTGTGGGGAGACACTCACCCTGAACGGAAAGCCTTGGAAGTGAGCAAGGTCTCTGTGTCCATTGGTTCCACTCTTGATGGGCAGAATGTAGGGGAAAAAGAGGGAATTAAGCACTTGAGCCACACAGGGCCCACTGAGTTCATCTGCAAACAGCACTCTTATTCTTAGTGAGCTTGCCAGTGCATGAAGCACAAATACAGAGGACTATTCAGGCATGGTCAAGCATAGTGTGGGAAATTTCAGATCATATGAAAGTTGAAGACTGACGCTTTCCTCTTTGGATTCTTTACCTACTCCAGGCCCACTAATCCTTGCTGCAGTAGGAATATTTGTTAAAGGAGAACCAGTGAATAGAATTAAGAACAAATAATGCAACACTAACATTAGAATACTCGAACATGATATTTTAATATAGCAATGAGATTAAAGTACTTGTTATATACAAAAATAATCCTAAGTACAAAAACCTTTTTTAGCTATAACGGTGCTTCTGGGTACTAATCAATTTTGAATTGTGTATACTTTCCAGTGAGCTTGTAACCACAGTTTGTGGTTGTTGGTTGGCAAGTACTCAGGAAGGTACAACTAACTTGTAAGTGACTTTTCCACTCGACCAAAAATATATATCCCAGAGTATTAACAAGCCAAGTTTGACTTGTGTGTGGGCATGCTCACAGTCCACTCCCATGCCCATTTGACTATCTCCAGGTTGAGTTCACATCATCCACAATTTTGAAATCCAAACATTTCGTATCTTGGATTTTTAACAAATTTCATACTTATACCATAAGATGTCAATAAACAATGGCACACAAGTCTAAAAATACACTGTTTTGAATGAATGTACATTTGACTAAAGAATCACATTAGTTCAGGAGTAGAGTTTCCTCCTTGTGGTATTGTTGGCTCTCCAAAGGTTTCAGAGTTTGGGGCATTTTGTATTTCAAGGTTTTGCATTAGAGGTCCTCAACCTGTAACTCAAATGTTGCCTGGGATTCTTGTAAATTATTGGAGCAGTGTAGGCTAGGCACATTCAAAGAGAAGACATGTAAACATTTTCTTAACTACCCTACGTATCGGAATGCCAGTGGAGAAAACTGTGATGAGCTCCGACTGAAGATCTGCTATTTCATGAGGTAAATAAACTTATAGATTTACTTTCTCATAGCTTTGGGTTCTGGAATTGTCAACAAATCCTGTTTTTCCCAAGCAGTGGTACTTTTCCCTGTCTTTGCAACTGTTAGTTCTTCTCTGTTCTTGGTGAGTAGTGTAAAATTTACCTTATGGACTAGAGATCAAATAGGGGCTAATGCCTTAGAGAATAAAACCAACTCACAGATCTGGTAGATTCCATCTTTTCTACTCCTTCACTGTATACATTGCCAGAAATATAGAGGTGGCTCCCCTCAGCTATGTTCTGTAGTAAGTCAGGACGAAGTTAGGGTTTGCAGGATCTTGGTTCTTGAAGAAGCAGTACGATTGCTTGGGATAGGAGCTGTCAACTTGGAACTTATGGTACTAGATTCAATGTTATATTCAGTCTATAAAATAGTCTCCAAGCATGGTCCAAACAAAACCTTCCTGCAGTCAAAAGTCCTTTCTTTTCCTTTCAGGTACTGGATTCTGAAATTTCCTGCAGAGTTTAATTTGGATCTTGGTTTGATTCGCATGACTGAGGAGTTCCGAGAAGTAGCTAGTCAACTAGGATATGAAAAGCACATCAGCCTCATGGACACATCCAGTGTGTAAGAATGGCATAAGGCTTTTGATCGTTGTGGGTCCATTGCTTTGGGGAAGGGGTAATACTGACCCTGCTTGACTGGAATTGCTACTGTTCTAGAAAGAAGCTCCTTCTTTGGAGACAGCCTAGTTGCAACGAACATAACTATATCAGATACCATCTATCTCTCCAAGCTGCAGTTTGTAAATGGCACAGTACCTTTGTGGGATTATTCTATGTTTTAAAAGGACACAAGAGGGCACAAGAAAACATTTGGCACATAGTAGATGCTGAATAGTTACTTCTTGAATTTGAATTTAGTCAATGTTTCCTATGTCCTAGCTACTCAGATCACCACAGTGGTTTCTCCTAGGAGCCTATCAGAAAACAGTACTAGGTTCTGCCTAAGCCTTCTATACTGGAATCTGTACCTTAACAAGATCCCTTTGTGATTCATGCTCTTCTTCAAGTCTGAGAAGCTCTCGCTCTGCCCCAGTGCTTCAGAGACTCACTTGAGGTTCCACAAATGTTGATCTTAGTTGTATCACTGACTGGTCATTTCATTGAATACTAATTAGACTCATTTAATACAGACCAGCTAACTCTGCCAGGGAAAGTGTTTTAACCCTGGGTGTGATTGTCCATATTACAATTGTATATTGTATCCCAAGCTGGCTTGAAATTCATTATGTAGCCTAAGCAGTCCTTGAACTTCTGATGATTTTCCCATCTTGGCTTTCTGAGTATTAGGATTACAGATGTATGTCAAATATACATACTTTCTGTTTTAGGCGTTCTCTTTGTCTGGACTGTTTCTTCAAGACTGATAATGAATGACCAGGGATGCTTGTTTACAATGCCTGTCATTCAGATTCATTTCTAGTAAATCAGTGTTTCTGGAAGTGAGAAGTCTTTGTCTTGATAATGAGTTTTTCAGATAGTCCATACAATGCTCAGGTGTGATAAACAGAATCATGGTTGTTTCCAAGTGCCTTGAATCACCATCTATCTGAATTTATAGGCCTATCCCTGATCTCTTCTTTATAGTTCAAATCTTTCTTGGACACAAGAAGTAGCAAGTAAGAGATTCAGGATGGATCAGGGCAAACCTACCGTGCCTAGACAAAATACTCCAAGTCTGTTGGCAAAGGGTGGGTGGTTTTCTCTTCAAATATGGAGGACAGGGCATGTATTTCACACAAGCTCCTGGCAACAGGCCAAGAGTTAGTCAGTAGGTTAGTATCTTCCTATGTATGAGTGAAATGTGTTTTCGGCATGCTGACCAGACTCGTTCTTCTTTCACAGTCCTTCATATGACTGGATGAGGAGAGTCACACAGAGGAAAAAAGTATCAAAAAGGGGAAAGGCCTGTCTCTTATTTGACCATCTGGAGCCCATTGAATTGGCTGAGCACCTCACTTTTCTGGAGCATAAATCTTTTAGAAGGATCTCAGTAAGGAACTTGATGGTTATTCTTCCAAGGGTAACAAGCAACGTGCCAACTTTCCCAAGAGCTATGTGTTCATACTCCCAAGTGTTGGCAGCCTCTGCCTCTGGGCTGTGTTGGAAATGTGCCCTCAATTCACAAGAACAATCCCTTTTAACCAAATATAAATATTATCCTATCTTTAGTTTATGGCTCAGGAGCTATATTTCTGCCACTATGTTCAATCTCTCCTTTCATAGAATTAAAGCATGATTTTTCTAAATATTCAGCAGAGACTTAACCATTCAAGCTTTATTTAGTTCAAGAGACCTCCTCCAAGTGAATAGTTTTTCTAGGCCTTTTATTTATGGTGGTGAGGGTTGGGAGTGAATTAACGTATTTTGGTATCTATACAATTCCTAACTATGGAAATAGGTTGAGAATTAAGAGTTGTAGGCTTTGAGGAGATTTCAATATTAGACGGTCTCTTCCTCAGAGATGGATGTCCTGCCGTAGACTTTCCTCCCTATGCATCGTGATGGACCCTCATTCGCTTTCTATGTTCCTTTTCCCTTCTGCTTTCCTTCCTTCCTCAGCTACAGTCTCATCAAATTGCCCTTTGTTACAATCTACTTCTTTATAGTGTTTCCATCAGTCAGTTACTTTGATGTATCTCGTGAGCTCAGGTGAAATCATCCCTTCCCAAGGACCCTGACATAAATCACACCACAGCTGGGAAGCAAGATGATTTTTGACTATAAACATGGATTTATTTCCTTTTTTAAAAAGTAACCTTACTTTACTTTTTCTATCTCCCTTTCACCTTGAAGTACTAGAAGCTTATTCTTTGTTGAAAGTATTATATTCCATCTATTTCCTGTTCTTTAGTGTGTGTCATTGTATCCTAAATGTGCTTGTTCTTTGATGTCACTGGTAGAATTAAAAATGGCAACCTTAGTTCTTTTTGTAGGAAATACTGATCCTGCATGACCCATTAATTTTCCCAGGATAAAAACCTATGTGGATCTTAGGATTCAGTAAGCTTGAAATTCTCGGCAATATAACTTTGAATTTCTCCCTTTCTTTCCTCTCCTCTAAAGCACTGTAATTTGTGTATTTGTATCTGGATTTTGAAATGTAGTAAGATAGCCCATTAGAGGAACATAGGTATTGAGCTTGGAAGAAACCTCTGTAAATGCAAAATGGAAGGAATCACTGCATTATATGAAAGGCTAGCTCACTGCTTTTATCCAACTATGTAATGTTTGATTTTGTGAAAACTCCATTATAGTTCAGAATCTCTCATTCTTCTTTTGCCAGTTCACAGATTATCAGAGCTACGTCATCCGTGGCTGCCTGGAGAATAACCCAACACTGGAGAGATCTATTGCTTTATTTAATGGAATCTCTAAGTGGGTCCAGTTGATGGTTCTTAGCAAACCAAGTGCTCAACAAAGGGCAGAAGTCATCACAAAGTTCATCAATGTAGCACAGGTTTGCTAGTCATAATCAGATCTGGGTTTGGGGATTCTGTGTATTCATTAATTGTGTTGAGAAAAGTCATTGAGGAAATTGGTGTTAACAATAAAACAGCACTGGACTATTTAACCACGTATAGATGTCTAATGAACAAACTATATTCCTCTCACATAGCAAGATTGCTTTTAAAAGGCAATACTTAGAAGCATTTAATCGTGTTGATGTGAAATGACTGGTATTGTACTTTAGATAACTCAACTTTCATTTCATCTTAAACTGATGTGTGTTTTCTCCCTAGATTCTTGTTATTAAAATTGTGCTCATATTCACCTGTAATTTGGAAAATCCAAAATATTTTTTTTTAAATCCTCATGAAGTATTTGTATTAATGGTGTTTGTTTGGTTGGTTGGTTTTGTAGAAACTCCTTCAACTAAAAAATTTTAACACCTTGATGGCAGTGGTTGGCGGCCTTAGTCACAGCTCCATTTCCCGACTCAAGGACACCCATTCTCACCTCTCTTCTGAAGTTACAAAGGTACCATGGATTTTTATCTAAATTCTAAGTAGGCATTATAGATTGCTGAGATGTGCTCTGATCCTGGCATGTGTTATATAGGAGGGTAGCGTTTTTATCTTAAACCAATGTCAAGTTATATATAGGGTACAAATAGAAAGGGAATAGCCCCATTGGCCGAGCCTACCCATAAAACCAGATTGCCGGTGGTGGTAGGTGTTACTATAAGAATGTTCTGGCCAGGCTGGTGAGATGGCTCAGTAGGTGAGGATGCTTGCCATCGACCTGGTGACCTGCGTTTGATCCCTGGAACTTACATTGTGGAAGGAAAGAACGTATTCCCAACAGCCATCCTCTGATTGGGATATGTATGCTGAGCCGTGCACATGCCCTCTCTGATAAATAAACGAATACAAAAAGAAAAATGTCCTAACCAAAGATGAGTATATTATAAATGTCACCAAATATTTATGTGGTGCTTGCTTTATCTGATCGACACTCTAATGTGGAAGATACCCAACGAGTAAAATAAATACCCAAAGCTTCTGACATGACTTCACCGATGCCTACTCTAGTTGCAACATTGTGGCCCATGGGAGAAGCAGAGGAAGGGAGAGTGGGAGGTCTTATATAGAGATATTCAGGCTCATAACTGAGTTGTCACCAACAAAAGCATGCACCTTTAAAAGCCAGTTCACTGGTATTAGTAATATAGTAGATTTTCTCTACTATATTAATTTGTAGACCAAATCAAATAAACCTTTTCCCTTATGCTCACATTTGGCAGGAGTAGGAGTAGGGTGTGTACTGTTTTAACCTTAAAGATGTAAAAAAAATCTAAATTGATTAAATAATGAAGCAGTCTACTGTCTGAGAACCGTGGCAGTCCAGTGGCAGGCAGTCTCCAGGAGTGAGAGCAGAGCTTGGCTCAGTGGCTTCGCCTTCTGAATATCAGGGGTTTGTAGCTGCTTTTGTTCAGTTTTTAGGTTTTGTTTGTTTGACTTCTGCCTTCCCTTCTGATTGGGCTCTGGGGTGCAACAGGACAAAAACCACCCTTCTTGAAAGACTTCTCATTTTCACTCTGCCCTCATTAATTAGAGACCCTCTTTCTATACATTTTGGCCATCTCAAGTCATATGACCGCCATCCTGGACCAACAGCAGTTGTCCGAGAAACACTGGGCTGATGGACTTCACCCTCTCTGCTCCTAAACTGTTTACAAACAAAACGGGTAGAATTCCCTTGAGCTCACTGCAGAACCCCATCCTAGGGGCTGGAGGTAGAAACAGCTCAGGAGACATGTGAGATACTTTTGGGAAGGGAAGACGATGTGGGGAATTTATTAGCAAGTCTAGCTGTCGTTCACTAAGCAGACAAGATTATCTATACATACACAAGCGAATAAGCCAGAGAAGTACCATTATTTGGCCTCAAGCTCTACTAACCCTCAAGTATAATGGAACTCACTATGGGTTTTATTTATTTTTCTTAAGTTTTGTACTCCATTTCAAATAAAAGGCAAAAAGAAAATTTAAGTTGTACAGAATAAAAAGCTTAGGGGTTATACTGTATCTTTATAAATTATATATTTGAGGGATGGAGAGATGGTTCAGCTGTTAGGAGCTCTTGCTGATCGTCCAGAGGTTGTAGATTTGATTCCTAGTAACTGCATGGTGGCTCACAGCTGTCTGTAGCTCAAGTACCAAGGATCTAACAGCCTCCTCTATATAGCCACAGGCAGTAGACCAGGCAGGCATGTGCTGCACACACTCCCATGCAGACAGAACACTCATATACATAAAGGAATAACACACACACACACACACACACACACACACACACACACTCACCCTTTTAGTTAGTGGGAAATTTAAATCTCCAGCTTAGTGCAGCTTTTCCTACCTTGCACTGTCCCAGATTAACCTTCAAGTGATACTTGCAATGTAACTTTCTTAGAACCACAATGGTATTGTAAAATGCTACCTGCTTGCCTTTGTAAACTGTAATTTCTCATGACTCTCAGAATCCCAGGCATATGTGATGCCATTTAGCATCTCACAGGCAAGCAGAAATGCAAGATATTTCTGTGTTGTTCCCAAATGGAGCAGGCTGTCCCAGAGAGTCAGGCCCAAGTGCATTTTTCTGATTTTTTTTTCTCTTGGTTGATAGTTTCCTGAATCAACATTAGTACAGCTAATATTCCTCCCCATAGCTGAGGAATTCCAAACCACATATTCCAGAACCTGGGAGCGGACAGGGGAGAAAGTTGCTGTTTGAAAATTCTACTTTTCCATCTCTTCCCAGAACTGGAACGAAATGACAGAGTTGGTCTCCTCCAACGGCAATTACTGCAATTACCGCAAGGCCTTTGCTGACTGTGATGGTTTCAAAATCCCCATCCTTGGCGTGCACTTGAAAGACTTGATAGCAGTCCATGTCATTTTCCCAGACTGGATGGAAGAGAACAAAGTGAATGTTGTGAAAATGCACCAGCTTTCTGTTACCCTGAGTGAACTGGTCTCCCTGCAGAATGCCTCTCACCACTTGGAACCTAACATGGATTTGATCAACCTACTCACCGTGAGTCCCAGGGGTCACTAGTGTGCTAAACCGCACTTTGTATCTTAATTTCCAGTGCCGTAGAAAGATATGCTGTAACAATTCACTTTAGAGGGAGAATAATCTGGCATCAGTCCATGATAAGGAGTCTAGTCTCAAAGGATGAGGAAAACAGAAACTTACAGCCATAAGGAGTATGACTTGAGACTGTAGCCCTGTGGCAAAGGAGGACTAGCCTCTTCTTCTGCCAACAAGAACCTCTTCTTGAGGACTTTATTCCCCAAGAGCCACTTTAGCCCTTTACTCTCCTTCACCATACTTGGTCAACTAGTCAGCTCCTGCATTATGACCTCAAGTCTTCTGCTTCTATTTTGATTGAGAATTCAAAGACTCTGTCTTTTTTTTTTTTTTTGGTTTTTCGAGACAGGGTTTCTCTGTGTAGCCCTGGCTGTCCTTCCTGGTCCTGGAGCAGACCAGGCTGGCCTCAAACTCAAAAATCCGCCTGCCTCTGCCTCCCAAGTGCTGGGATTCAAGGCGTGCGCCACCACCTCTCTGCTTTCTGTCTTTATTCTTAATTTAAAACTTTTTATTTTGTATTATATGTATGTGTGTGCATGGTAGGGGAGGTAGAGAGAGAAGGAGAGAAGGAAGGGGAGGGAGTATGGAGGGAGAGAGAGGGGGAAGAGAGAGGGGGCAGGGGGGGGGAGAGAGAGACTGAGCATATCACAGCCATCATATGCAGGTCAAAGGACAACTTGGTGAGTTTGTTTTCTCTTCCTACCTGTACGTAGATTCAAGGCTAAAACTCGGGTTGTTGTGTTTGTGTAAGGGGTTCCTTTTTCTGCTGAGTTGTCTTGCTGACTTCTTACTTTTTGTTTTTGCTTACTTGTCTCTCGTTTTCATTTTTTGTTGTTTGTTTTACACTGGGTCTTGGTTACCTCAGGCTAGTCTTGAAATTGTGGCCCCTTGGCCTCAGTCTCTCAAGGCAGTTGTGGGCACCACGTGGTGCTTTTTTAAACATTTGTCTTTCTAGGACATTCTTTGTTCTCTTCCAGATCAGGAATGAGTCTGCAGTGCTTTACCCTGTACTTTACATTTGTCTTAACTGCAGAAGGCATTGCTCTGCATGACATGAACTATTTTTTTCTGTTTACATGCTTTATTTAGCGCATGCCCAGCACCTTCCACAGTCCCTGGCACAATTACGAATTCAGGAGACAAAGCACCACCCCTGTGCTTAGGGGTAGTGAGTGTCAGCCTGACATCCTTTTGCCATCTGCCACTCTAATTATTTATTTATTTATTTATTTATTTATTTATTTAGGCACTTGTAACAGATTGCTTGGATGGTCTTCAGGTCTAGCGTTTAGACTCAACAGGTGTATAAAAGATGACATCTTCCATTATAGCTTGTTTTTTTGTTTGTTTGTTTGTTTTGTTTTGTTTTTTGTTTTTTTTGTTTTTGAGAGTAGCTTATTTTTTGAGGAGGAAGGAACATAAACAAATTCTCTCATCCTTGGCTTAAACAAGTGAAGGTATAACTTCCCTCTGTGGCTTCATAACAGCGTAACATCTGAAACTTGGCTGCCCATTGATGAACTGATGATTTCTTTTGATGGCCATAGAAAATGAAAACAATGACTGTTTTTAAGCTCTGGCAGCCTAAATCACCTAGGACTGCTGCACTGGAATAGGAGCCTGGTTCCCAGACATCACCCACTAATTATTATTAAAGGACATGCCCCTAAGTAGAATGGTAATATGAACTGTACTCTTAGTATGAAGTTGAAGTGCTCAACACACAGATGTCTTGGGTTTGTGTGATTAAACAATGGACACGAAGATGTTCTCCAGTGGGGAACCACCTCACATTAACTCAAGCACCTGCATTGATTAGTCATTTGCCATGTAAATATGTTTTCCATGAATCAGTGCCCAGGGTTGTAGCCACAATCAGACAAGAAACCACAGGACAGACAGATGATGTCTGAAGAGAAGAGCCAGTGTGGTCCTCAGTTTCAACTGTGTGACTCCAGGCTGTGCTTTTAACCAGGAGTATAACTTTAGAAGGCAAATACCTACATTTGCGCAATGTCTCAAACACCTAAAAGACAATGATAAAGTAGGGAAATTAAGTTTGAGTTTTAAGTGCATCAAGCAAGGGAAAGATCTCTCTATGGTAGAATACTTGCCAGCATGCCCAAAACCCTGGTTCAAAACCCAAACAAACAAACACAAAACCTAAATGCACCAAGCCACATTAACAAGAAGATGTTTAGAAAAGTTCTGAAAAAAATGTTTAATTAAAGTTCAACGGTGTAAACAGAAACTTGAATTTAAAAAATAAAAGCTAAGAAGCAATTCTTTAGGGTTAGAAAGAACAAATGAAAAAAAAAAATGACGCCAGAGTATGCCCACCTCTTTTTTTAAGAGCACCGAAGGACAATGTAGAAGCTACTTAGCATCATATTTAAGTCTGCATAGCCCAGAGTGATAGCAAAAATCCTAGGTGAAGGCTTGACCCTCTGCCTTGCACCTGTGCTAGTCAGTCCTGACTGTAGCTTTTTCATCATGCTTCTGTGCTCATATATGAGCTCTACATGTCTATGACTCTAGAAATACAGAATAGCAAAGCCATGAAAATAAGGGAACATTTCTGCCGTATTGATCATGGCCCACTGACTCCCCTGAACAGCACAGGCCTACAGAGCAGTCACGGCACCTAAGACCATTTCTTCTTACACCTAAGGTCATCCTTCTCTCCCCACAATCAAGAACCATGTTCATTACACACAAAGGCACATTAATGTTTTTCTTATGTCATGCTGAAGGTAATGTCCTCAACATGAGTCTTGAGGAAGCTTGTGTGTTCGCTGGAGTCTAGTGTCCACTCTATGAAGCACATACACGTTTGCATTAGAACTGAGTGCCTGGCAGCGGTGGCGCGCGCCTTTAATCCCAGCACTTGGGAGGCAGAGGCAGGCAGATTTCTGAGTTCGAGGTCAGACCAATCTACAGAGTGAGTTCCAGGACAGCCAGGGCTACACAGAGAAACCCTGTCTCAAAAGACGACAAGAACCGAGTGACTGTAGCTGTCTGAGACATGAAAGCATGCCATAAGCATAGCATAGCATTTAAGGGGTGAGCTCCCTTTTCCCCAGGTCAAATTTATGCTCAAAGTGGCTATGTTCTTTAGTGACCCATATATGCTTTAGTACATTAAAAAATAGAAAGTGAGAAAACTCAAGTTAATGAACAATCATTAGACACCTATTCTGTGCATCAGGCTACCTACCAATGTTGGAAATTTCCATGACCACTGGTTCTCGTAGCACCTTCCCCATCCATCTCCCTGGTAACTGCTCACATAAGCCCTGTAATAAATCCTGGGGGGTGGGGCCAGGGGGGACAGAAAACGTCATACCACTTCTGTCCCTTTCTTTCTCAAAAATAAAGAGCGTGAGATTTACAAATGTCTCCAAAGTTTTAAAGTGACAAACTTCTGGATAGAAGGTTGGGGAACTCTCTCCCTTGGGTAAGAAATTAGTCAGCATTTGTCACTATAACAAATACCCAGTATAAATCAATTGAATGAAAAGGCTTATTTTGGCTCTGCCTGTTAACAGTTAGCTTCGTTGTGTTGGTCCTGTGGTAAGGCTGCATATCAGTGAGGCGACACATGGCAAAACAAGATCACTCATCTCATGGCTGGGGAGTAGAAAGTGAAGAGGACATGGCTGAGCTCCCCTGGTCCCCTTGGAGGCAGGCTCTCATGATTTAAAGGCTTCTCACTGGGCTTCACCTCTTAATGCCCCACTACTTCACAACAGTACTGAGCCACTGAACAAGCTTTTAACATATGGACCTTTGAAGGAGTTTAAAGGTGTAAATAAATAAGGACAGTTGACGTTGGGTAGACATCTGCTCTCTACTACGGGTGTATTAATAACATATAATTTATTTTGTGTCAGTACAAAATTAAGTGATATTTTTCTCCAACTCTTTCTACTCTTTATTTAGAGAATAACATTTATGAGGAGGAAAAGATTGTGTCCCTCTCTCCATTGTGTCCTTTGTCCCTTTGAACAACACTCAGTAGGTGAAGAGCCAGAAGACATAGCATCACACTATAAAGATTTAGCCTCCCTCTCAGGGAGGTTCTGGGGACAGCATCTCACCTTGAGACTCCAGTTCATATAATGAAGGGTTCTCAAGGCTGATGCTTCTTTTCCATGATATATGAAACAGACAAGTTCTTTTCGTGGTATTTTTAGCCCCATCAGTTACGTTTATCATTTTGAGCACATGCAAATAGCTGGAAAGCCCCTATGTTTTTACAGACATGTTTAAAAAAGAAAAGAAAATGAAGAGAAGAGAGAGAAGGAGGAGGAAGGAGGAGGAGGAAGAGAAAAAAGGAGAGGGAGATTTGCTAAACTGATGAGTGTAAATATGACCAAGTGTGCTTTATTTTATAATAAGCAAATCTTAATATAAAATCTAACTCTAGAGCCACCTGTACTGACAGGATTGAAGGGTAAATGTGACAGATAATGGATCAGAAAATTGCCCAAAACTATTGGGAGCAAAATATGTTAGACAAATTTGGTCATATTATTTAAAACTGGAAGGCAGACAGGGAAAAATCGATAGGTTCCCACCAAGATCTGAGAGATGAAACAGGGTTGAGGGGGCAGGGCAGAAATGGTATCAGTGACCCTGGGGACAGTTTTCTGTTCACAGATAAGCACCATTACATGTGGCTGCTACATTGCCGAGGTGCCAAGCCTGCATCTGTGAGCTTCTAAACAAAGCCAGTGGAATGAATTTGCATTAGCTCACTTAAATCTTCACCAAGGTCATGGGTGGAAAGTTATTACTGATCAGTAAGAAATCAAGAAGCTTAATCGCTTGCTCAGGATCACAGTATTGATAAGTAGAGAGAAGACATTTGGAGAAGACCAAATTATGCAACAGTCTTTGCCCACCTGTCGTGGGAAAATACCCCACAAGGAAACTTGCAGGAGCATCTCATGGACCATGGACGTAGTAAAGGTTTGTGGGCATTTCTGGTTGGACGTCTTGGAGTTGCTGTAACTTCATCTGAGGATGCTGGTCCCCGTCATCTTGGGACTTGGACATCACAGGCCTCAGAGGCAAATTAGGAGGAAGGGAACATGCTTGTCAATCAAAGCAGGGGCTATAACAAGGAATTTGAAAGGAAGACTGCATTTAGCATTCTTTCATTATTTATGGAAGCTCCTCCATGCAAGGCCTCCAACTGCAACTGAGGCAAAAAAGGACAGATGTCCTTCCTGCCCACTACCCAGAGATTTCTCTCTGCTGATTTTAGGTCCTAAAGAGTGGATAATATTAACCATCACAGGTCCCAATGTGTCCATCAAATATTCTTTTTGTGCATCCCATTTCACTCTTTTGAGTAACTTCCTGGTTCCTAGAGGCATTTGTCTAGTGTCCATTCTTTTTTGTTGTTGTTGTTTTGTTTTGGTTTTTAGAGACAGGGTTTTTCCATATAGCCCTGGCTGTCCTGGAACTCACTCTGTAGACCAGGCTGGCCTCAAACTCAGAAATCCGCCTGTCTCTGCCCCCAAGTGCTGGGTTTAAAGGCGTGCACCACCACCACTCGGCTAACAGTGTCCATTCTTAGCAAGCAGGATTTTCAAGAGCTAGAGAAGATTTTGGGAGCATTTTATAGCAATGCCAATTTTACTCTTCTTACGAAAGAAGTTCAGGCAACAAAGTCAGCCTTCCCTTCCTTTCATTCCTTCTCATTCACACTACCTCTGGAGTCTTTCCTGATCATTCCATCTCCAGGGTCCCCTGTGTGTAATGATAATAGTATTAAATACACACACACCAATAACAATATCATATAGCAGTTCACGGGACAGTCTGAGCTGCTGAAGTACTTTGTGAAGTACTTTGAATGCATTCTTTCATTTGATCCTCATTGAAGTATAGTTTTAGAGACTTGTATAGTTCTTCACATTTTTACAGATGGAGAATTTGAGTACTAGAGCACACATACCTTGTTCAGCACTCCAGAATTCACCAATGTCAAATTTAAGTTTGAACGGTAGCTCTATGCACTCTTTGTATCCACTCTCCTCATTCCCAGAATAATTCCTGTGACATTTGGAGAGAGGTGGCTCACTTCATGCTTAAACAGGCATGGAGGTAAACACAATTTGTTTTGATGTTGTTTGCTTGAATTCTGTGTGTTAAAGTTAACTGCCAGACTTCTGAGGGCAAAGGGCTACTCTTTGCACTTTGGCGTCACCAAGACTTTGCACAATGTTCTGAAAACAGTAGGATCTGGGGTAGTTTATTCTTTATTTCCATGGTTCTTTAAGTAGGGCTTGTACTATGCACTTGTCCAGCATCCAGACTATAAAAATCTAGAATCCCTCCTCTCTCTCTCTCTCTCTCTCTCTCTCTCTCTGGCCTGAAAGCGGTGTCCAACACTGCAAGGGACCAGAGTTCACTGTGTTTTTTTCTGTTTTCAAACTTTTATTTCTCATCTCTGCATGCCTTCACATCTTTTACATCCATCCAGATTACCAGGCATGAGACTTCCAATGTTCAATTTGAAAATGTTTCATTAATGCACAAAAAGAAATGAAGTCCAACATAATCTTCTGGTTTTGCCGTAGCTCTCCCTGGACCTCTACCACACAGAAGACGATATTTATAAACTGTCCCTGGTGCTGGAGCCTAGAAATTCCAAATCGGTACGTATTGGTTTTGTCTCAATGCTAAACTCCTCTGTTTGCCATTTATTGTCATTGACCATTTTGGCGGTGTTTTGTATTCTAAAGACTGAAGAACATTGAAGATCTGTATTCTCCCCATTTGACCAATGGGCCAACTTATCCCCATAGGGATTATTTCTTCACAGCATGTGTAAAGGAGGAGGAAGAATAGTACCCCCATGTTGTTTTATTATTGATCTTTTATCTTTTGTATCCAAGAGTTCATCTACACAAAGGATGAGGGAGAGAGAGAGAGAGAGAGTGAGTAAAAAAGAGAAAAGAAATAAAGTTATCTCACTGTTTAAGATGCTGTCTTAGCAAGGGTTTCCATACAGATCACTTATACCCTTCTGGGCTTTGTTACAAACAAACAAACAAACAAACAAACAAACAAACAGGATCTAGAGATGACTCCATGGTTAAAAGCACTTGCTGATCTTACAGAGGACCAAGTTCAGTTTCCAGCACCCACATGGTGGCTCACAACCACCTGTAACTGCAGTTGGAGGGGTTTTGATGCCTTCTTTTGATCTCCACACAGGGGGCATTTATGCATGCAGGTCCAAACACTCATGCACACAAATAAAAATAAACAAACCAACTGAAGAAAGCATCAACAGGAAGAACACAAAAACACCCTCATTCCCCATGAAAGTAGTTCAACAAATTCTTAATCTGTCTCAAAAATTATGTGACCAAGAGTGATTGAACATGACACCTAATATTGACCTCAAGAATCCACATACACATGCAATACACACGTGCGCACATATGTGCACACACATTTAAACACAGAGAGTCGCGGTGTGTGAAGACAAGCATGTAAAGTGTGTGTGCATGGCTCTATCTAGATTGTGTAATCCACCAGTCGCACTCACCACAACATTGCTTGAGGTTAAAATGTGTAATGGTTCCTCCTCAGTTTCTCTTGAAAAAAATTTATCCCCAGTCAATATTAAATAAAGAGCCTCCTAGAACAGGTTTGCCTGTGCAGAGCAGTGAAAACACTGCTACCACACGAGAGTCTCCGAGAGGAAAGTATATAAACCACACAGCAGCCTTAACTGGGTCCGAGATTGGATTGTCTCCTGAGTGCAGTATGCGTTATTGCTGCCACATTCCCCATGTAGACAACCCTACTGGAAAAGCCTATGGAGAAGTCACTAGCTCCAGAGAGGACAGAGAGACCCAAGTATTCACCGAGTAGTCAGCAGTGATTAGCACATTAAACAAAGGAATGGAGAGAAAGGACAGAAACGTGGCCGCATGTTGGTTACTAGTTGTTATATACATTCAATTCGGACTTATCACGAATACAAACTATTTTAAAAAATAGATAAAATTAGATAACTTTTAGTTTTGAGACAGGGTCTTGCCATAAACCCCAGACTCTCTGTGTGTGTGTGTGTGTGTGTGTGTGTAAAAGTCCATGGTGCATGATCAGGTAAACCTTTAGGAATGATTTGGTGGTTTCTATAGTTAGAGAATTTGAATGGGCTATTTGGGTGGTCCAGGAGTACACACTTTTGTGCCTATTTGGAATAGAATATAGGCTACTGTTAAAGAAAGTACACTATTTAAAGTATGTCCTTAGCCATGTGTTGGCACACGCCTAGAAGACTCACACTTAGAGGCTAAGACAATGGAATTATATGCCCCAGGGACACATAGCAAGGGACTTTGTCTCAAAAAGCCCAGACTAAGGTGAAACATGGTTTTAGTTATGGATTAGATTCTATTAACAAAAGATGTTAGTTTATAAACATGTAAAGCTGGGTATGGTGTCCTTATGGGGCAGAGGCAAGATAATTTGTTCAAGTTCAAGACCGTCCTGGTCTATGTTGTTTCAGACCTACTGGGGAGACATAGTGGGACTCTATCTCAAATAAAACAAAAAACAACAACAACAACAAAAGCCACTTAAGTCTTTACTGATGGTCATATATTAAATTTTCTCTCTTGGTGGATCAAGGTCCAGTTAATATTGAAAACTGTGTATTTGTTCTTTTAGCAGCCAACCTCCCCCACGACACCTAGTAAGCCTGTGGTACCCCTGGAGTGGGCTTCAGAAGTGGTACCAAAGCCAGACCCCACAATCATCAACAAACACATAAGGAAGTTGGTTGAGGTAAGTAATTGATTGAGAATAATCAGAGAGTTGTAGAAAATACCTTTTTTCTTTCTTTTATTTATTTAATTTACTTATTTTTAAATATTTATTTATTTTATACATATGAATATCCTGCAGTTGTCTTCAAACACACCAGAAGAGGGCATCAGATCCCATTACAGATTGTTGTGAGCCACCATGTGGTTGCTGGGAAATTGAACTCAGGACCTCTGGAAGAGCAGCTAGTGCTCTTAACATCTGAGCCATCTCTCCAGCCCAACCTTTTTTCTTTTTTAATATTCTATTATTGTCCAGAAATCAGATCACATCCATGAAAATAGATCTTGGTGAAATATAATCAATTGAGCTTGAACGTCAACTGATGAACAATTGACACTCCTTGCTTCCTGGTTCGGCCCCCAACAGAAGAATTTACCAGAAAAGACCTTTTTCTCTCTTGGCTGTGTCTTCTTATTTACCCAACTGTTCTCGGCCCCTTCCAGCTCCCTTCTTGAGAATTTACCACGTCTGTCACTACCATCAGCTTGAAGGACTTTGGGGATAAGAATTACTCGTGGGCCAGGCGATGGTGGCACATGCCTTTAATCCCAGCACTTGGGAGGCAGAGGCAGGCAGATTTTTGAGTTCAAGGCCAGCCTGGTCTACAGAATGAGTTCCAGGACAGCCAGGGCTATACAGAGAAACCCTCTCTCAAAAAACAAAAAACAAAACAAAACAAAAAAATTACTCTTGGGTTTACCCATGAAAACCCACTGCAGATAAGGTGCTTACTTCTGAGCAGAGAAACATCCCCTAAGTTGCTTTGTTTCACCTGCTGTATATTATAAGGGTTTTATGACACTGCCACACAATGTGATTGATGTCTGAAAAATCACTCAATCTAAGTCAAGGCACTTTCAGGGTTCTGCCTGTAGAAAACACACAGACTTGGGTGTGGTAGTGCACCTGTATAATCCCAAGCCTTGGGAGGCTGGGGCAGGATGATGCTGAGACCCTGCCTAAAAGGAATGGGGGCCAGGGAGGCACACAGAGGAGTAGAAGCAGACATGCTGAGGAAGAAATGGAAGTGTTTCTGTCACTGGAAATTGTGATCCAGGCCTGATCAAACCCCTGCTTTCATGGGCTGCTTCAGTGTCGATTAAAATAAGGTTGAATGTGGGAGATGGAATGTCTATGCGAAAAGTAGTGCTTTTTTGCTGGGAAAGGATTTTTAAGAACACGAAGAATGTTCTTTGTGTTGGAGAACCCAGGGATTTTGTAATTATTGAGTGCCAGTTTATGGTGTGTGAGGCAAAAAGAAATCGTGGCATGGAAGGCCAGTGTGCTGATGCTCAGCTGTCATCCCAGCTATGGGACATGAGACAGGAGAGTGTGAGGCAATCACAGCTCCACAACAGGACCCCCAGAATAAGGAAACTGACTGTTGGAAAGATTGCTGAGGATAAAAGGACTCCCTGATCTTCTGCGGGGCCTGGGTTTGATTCCTAGCACCCACACTGGCTGCCTAACCACCAACCATTACTCCAGCAAGGGGACCCAAGCCCACTCTGGTTTTTGTGGGCACCTGAATGCATGTACATGAACACATACACACAGGCATGCATACAGTTAAAAAATAAAATAGACATCAAGCAAACAAGCAAACAAAAAAACCAAGGCAGCCAACAACAACCACAAAGATGATGTGGAAGGAACTATTGCTGAAGGAAAGAGCTGAGAAGACAATCTGATCCGGGCAAAGATGAACAGAGTTGGGGGTGGGGACCTGGAGGGCTTTGCACACCAGGATGCTCTGGTTCCTGAAAACACAAGTACAGAGCTTTCTTCCTCCCCCTGCCCCTCATCTCCCTTTTTCCCTTTCCCTCTCCCCATCCCCCTCTCTTTCTCTCTCCCTTCCTCCCTCCTTTCCCCGTCTTTCCTTCCTTCTTTCCTTCCTTCTTTCCTTCCTTCTTTCCTTCCTTCCTTCCTTCCTTCCTTCCTTCCTTCCTTCCTTCCTTTCCTTTCCTTTCCTTTCCTTTCCTTTCTTTAGAGTTCATTATAGAGTTGTCAAACAGCATTTGTTTTTATAGTCCTTCTCTTCTCCCCCACCCCTGTCTCCTCGCAGCCTCTACCCTGGTAACCCCCTTTCTCCCTTTGCCTCTCCTTTGTCCTGTTGTTCTCCCAACACCTCCTCATTTCCTTCTCTTGCCTTCCATTCTAGTTTCACTGCTTAAACCCACTCTCACAGAGACCTATACACAGATGAAGAAACATTCAAGGTTAATATATGGACACACACACACGAGAGAGAGAGAGAGAGAGAGAGAGAGAGAGAGAGAGAGAGAGAGAGAGAGAGAATGTGTGAGTTTATTTTCTTTTTCATTGATAAGTAGCCAGTTAGCATACTTGATTTCCCAAGGGGTGTATTCTCTCTCTCGTCATTCTGAACAATTTTTAGCTTTTATATTTACTTTTATTTGAATTTTAGAATCTATTTGTTCATTTGAAAACATGTCCTCCCCCGCTCCCCCCCAAATATAAATTAAAACTCTTCTTACTGGGATTTTGGTGAAGATAGCATTCAACATATATTTTCAATTTTTGAGGTAATTTAAATTCCTCAAGTTTCATTTTCTATTTTTTTTGGTATTATTATTAATAAACTCGCCAATTTAACTCCTACTAACCCTAACTTAACCCTGAAGTCTCCACTTACACATTTATTTCCAAAGAAAGCCTTTCTTTATCTAAATCTCAACCTCGAAGCCCTCCATAAACTACTTACTGATTTGTAGTGCTAAACAAGCTTTGTGTTTAGGAGTCTCCCACCAGATTCTGGGCCCTTTGGTTTTCCACAAGTCTAGTGCCTGACTTAGGCATGTCCGCAGTAAATACCAGATTCCTGTCTGTCCTTTGCAGTCTGTGTTTCGAAACTACGATCATGACCATGATGGTTACATCTCCCAGGAGGACTTTGAGAGCATAGCTGCCAATTTTCCCTTCCTGGATTCCTTCTGCATGCTGGACAAAGACCAGTAAGTTTAATTAATTCTGTTGTTTTTAATGGATCTGGCTTAAAACAGAAGATTATCTAGTGGGCAAACCAGCAATCTACATCCAACAAGCTTTGCCCTGCTGTTCCGATAGAGTAGTCCGGCTTTTCATTGGTTGTTTTTCTTGGTGTTCCTGAACACGAGCAGTTGGGTGCCGTCATAGGACAGACCACATCTCCGTTAAGCGTAAGTGTCATCTGCAAATGTACCAGCTCTCAATTCCTTTACATCCTGCTTAACTACCATCAACTCTGAAAGCCTCATCTTAAGAAGTTTAAGTGAGAAGCCTGAGGGCAAAGGACTGTAGTCCTAGCTAGACTTTTGTGTATATTTGTGATTGATATATGGGTCTGCAGAAATTGCAGGATAATTTTACTTTTGAGAATGGGCAAGGTTCTAGATGATTTAATTTTAAAAATTGTTAGTATAATTCAAGTTATACTGCATGTGAGATGAATAAAAGGCTTTTAAGTCTGGGGTACAATTATGACATTGTTGATAGAAACAGGGGAACCCATGGTAATACAAATTAGAAAGAAAGATACAGGCTTTGGCATGGCTGTGTTGATTGTGAAAGGGGACAGGACACACAGAAAGAGATGCCTAGCAAGTTATTGAAGATGTAGAACAAAATGTGTGAGGACCGTTGGCCAGGAGGTGCACATTACATTTCCAGTCCACCAGCATTAGCTGGTTGCTGAGGTCTGGTGCAACATTCCTTTCTGGTGGGAAATTCTGGGGGAGATGAACACGTGGGACTTCCCTTCTCACTTGAGGAAGATGAAAGTAATGAGTGGGTTCTGCAGAAGAGACAGAGAAGGTGGAACGAGTAAAGCAGAGGAGCGTGTACTTGCACGCTCTCGATAGAGGAGGATGTCAAAAGGTTAATATGTCCCCATGGTACACATGACCATGAGGTCATAGATTTCAAAGAATGACAGGGGGCCATTGAGGATTGTCCTTACTGGCAGTTTCAGCACAGAGGCAGTGTGAGGAGCTTGGCTGAGTGGTATAGAATGATTGAAGAAAGTGCTAATCACCGGTGGTTTTGACAACTTTGAGAGTTGTTAAGAGAGAAAGACCAGTGCTGGGGAAGGCAGCAGAATCAATGAAAGAGATATAGGAAGAAGGAAAGTCTTGGGCATTTTCAGAAACAGGAGAAACTGAGGAAAGATTAAGCAGAGCCTGCAAGAAGGCCAAGGTCTATGGAGGCCCAGAGCAGGGAAGGAGCCGCCTGCAATACATTAGGCTGAGTAAATTGAGCACAGCAGTGATAATCTCCATCTTATTGCCCATCAAGGACTAGAAAGCTGTCCTTCTAGAAGCTTGTACTCAGAAATAAAGATAAATCTCTGAGTCGCGTGTGTTCATACATGGGAATACACACACACACATGTACACATGCACACACACAGATATAAACATGCATGCAGAATCTACTTATTGGGGAAAGCTTTGAGATTTATCCTCCTTTTGGCTGTTTAGGAAAAGTGAAAATTTCTCATTTGCTTTTGATCACAAAGGTTTGGGAGGTGGGAAGCGGGGTGCGGTGACTACTTGATGATAGAGCAGTCAAAGATCCTTCCCTCTTTTGACTCTCCTAACAGGGACGGCCTAATTAGCAAAGATGAAATGATGGCTTATTTCCTGAGAGCTAAATCTCAGCTACACTGCAAAATGGGACCAGGCTTTATCCATAACTTTCAGGAGATGAACTATCTCAAGCCGACCTTCTGCGAACACTGTGCAGGATTTGTAAGTTGGATTTCCACTTTTCATTTGTGCAGGGCCTTGGGAAGGCAGGGAAATGGTTTACTACATACGATTCACTTTCTCCTTTGAGTCAAAAGTCAGATGTGTGATCGCTCCCTGAAATGAAAGATGAAATAAAAGCAAAACAGATCTATGAGAGATGAAATAAAAGCAAAAACAATGGGTGAGTTTAGCTGGGCTCCGGGAACACCCTTGACCAAGACCAGGAAGGCTACTGAGCCCTGAGAGCTTCAGATAGAGAGAGAGAAAGAAACAGAGAGCCAGAGCCAGAGCCAGAGAGAGAGAGAGAGAGAGAGAGAGAACCCTACTAACAACCTGTGCCAGGGGAAGGTGTCAGCCCAGAGAACCCTGGCATTCATCAGCACTGTTGGTAACGGTTGTTGTAAAGAGGAACATTTATCTCAGCCAGTTCCTTCTGACACTCATTTAACATGGTATTTATCACCACATCCATCATGGCATGGCTCAATACTTCCCAACTCAAAGAGGAAAAAAAAAATACCCTTTGGGGATAAGGTAGTCATGATAACAAATAACATTTACTTAATGCTTGGCAGTAACGAAGTCCCTGGACAGTGATGTATGGATTCCCTACAACATGCTTTTAAAGTAGGTATTTTCTCCCCAAATCCTCTAGGGTTGCAAAGTTCTAGTCAAAAGGGCATGAACTCAAACACAGGTACTCTGAGTGCGGACCCTGTGCTTGGCCTTCATGCACCACTGCAGTATACCCGTCGTTCTTGACCTGTGGGTTGTGACCCTTTAGAAATTACCTAAGACCACTGGAAAACACAGATTTTTATATTGTTATTCATAACAGTAACAAAATTATACTTATGAAGTAACAGTGAAAATAATTTTATGGTTGTGGGGATTTCCATAGCATGAGAAACTGTATTACAGGGTCAGCGTTGGGAATGGTGGGAACCACTGCTGCATACCTACTCTGACTCCTGGTGGGAGGGCCAGCTTTTGGTCCTCTCATTACCAGATTTTGGGGCTTGGCTTATTGTGTTTTATAAAAAAGAAAGAGAGCCAGGGATATATTTGATAAAGGTGCGGTATGGTGACGTGGAAGGGGTGCCTCTGCTGACCCATGCTGGGGCATCCCTTTCCCCTGAGGTACCAGCCATAGGACTGATATAATATGGAATAGAGTTTATTTACGGCATGGGGAAGAGAGGTGAGGAGGGAACAGAGACAGAGAAAGGCAGAGAGAGGGAGAGAGGGAGAGAGAGATAGGGAGGCTGGCATGAACAAGTGGAGTGAGAGGGGGAGGGGAACAGAGGGAGAAAGGGCAGGGAGAGAAGGGGCAGAGAGTAAGAGGGTAAGAGGGTAAGAGAGTAAGAGAGAGAGGAGAGGGCAAACAGTCCCTTTTATAGTGAGTCAGGCACACCTGGCTGTTGCCAGGTAACTCTGGGGCAGAGCCTAGAAGGAATGCTGACACTGATTATCTTTCATCTGGTTCTCAAGTAAAAGAAAATGAAAAATTTGAAGTGAGAGTGGCCCAGCACCTAGCTATGATAATTGCCAGAGCTGAAGGGCTGGTTTTATTCAGCAGCCACATCCCATGTTGACTGCATTGGGACTGTCAGTCAGTTATAGTTCTCCAGTCCTTTACCTGAAGGACTGGCTTTGTGAGCCACATCCTTCTGAGAACGGGTAAAGAAGAGGCAGGTTTCATTTTCACCACATTTTCAGATGCTGGCAGCAGCCCCCACAGCTCCCTAGCCAGCTTGCCTTATCAATCCCAGGGACAGAAAAGTTCCTTTTCTGTTAACATCTCTACTGGGTGCTTCAACAGACTAAACTCTACTGTGCAACAAACGAATTTCCTTTTTCGTGTGTCTCTTGTTTCTCTATTTTCATGGGGGATTTGGAGAAGTAGATAAACCTGAAAATGCAAATGGATGAAGCCATGTAAATGCTCCAGTGCCCTGCAAACCTGCAAATATCACACACACACACATACACACACACTTCTCTGTGAAATATAGTTCTGAGCCTTCCAATTAACAGGTCAAGCTGAGAGGACCTGCCTAGACACAACTGTAAGTCAGGACTAGTTCTTGACCTCTGGTGGCGCATGAGGGACTTGAGGCATTTATTCCTCCACAGGTCCACAGTGTTATCTGTGTGGCCTCCTCCTTGCTCAGGACATCAGGTTTTATAGAAGCAGGAAGGTGGTCATTCTTGGGGTTCCACATCTTCCCCAGACTCATCTGAACACAGGTGCTGATGCTTTGCTCTGATGCGAATGAAGTACAATGCTCTGGACTTGGAGTCTCGAACCTTGGCTTTGAACCTCACTTTTGCTCCCTCCTAACTTCATGTTGTGGACCTCAGTCAACGACTATCTTTTATGTCTGTCTTCCTATTTGTAAAAGATACTTAATACACTACTTACCTACCAGTTGTTAGGGAGATAACTAAGACCAGGCATGTTAAAAGTCTAAAGTAGCAAGAGAATGAGAAAAAGGGAAAGCAGAACAAAGGGAAGGAACTCTCTTGGCACTGTTAGAGTTGCCTGAAATTATCTCTTTTCATTTTTATAACCCTCTTTATTTTTCAAAATATGTTTAATTTCATTTGTACAGCTTGCCTTGATCTTTGCTCACATAATGCCTAAGGGCCCTTTGGTCTTCAAGGGATTTATAAATACAACTCTGAAGATATATCCTTGAAAGGAACTGAGAATGCCAGGAACCATTTTCTAGCGCCTGGCCCATCTGCTTTTGAAATAAATTCTATTTTAAGGGTAAAGAAGGCAGTGCATGCATTTCAGAATTGCCAGAACTGAAAGCCTTTGGTAATCCCCATATTTTATAGAAGAAACTGAAGGCTAGAGAAGTTATGTGAATTAGTTACCCAAGGTCATACAAGTCATTGGCAGCAGGACCATGAACCCTAGCCAGCTCTCCTCACTCTCAGTCCAGGGTTCTTCATATTATAAAGAATTTCATGTGTTCTCAGATCAAAGGAGTCTGGGAAATGCTCTCGAGACTTACCTTATCGGGGGTTTCCTTCAGCTGTTGTTGGCTGGCACACTGACCCACTGACCCACTGACCCACTGACCCACTGCCTCTTCCTGGCACTGATTCCGACTGGATTTGAGGGAGCTCAGCAAGCCATATCCTGAAAGGACTCTTGCTTGATTATATCTTTTCCCAGCAGCTCTTCAGTGATGCTAATAATGTACTGCAACTCCATATTAGGGTGCCCTATCTTTATATGTAGTGGGGAAGGGTCTCACTCAACAGTCCAGGGCAGCCTTGAACTTGAGACCCTTCTTTCTTCTTTCTGAATGCTGGGATTAGACACATGTACTGCCACACCAGGAAAGGCTGTCTCTTCTTCTCTCCCCAACCCCTGCTTATTGAAAATACATTTTTCCCCCTCACATAATATAGCCTGATTACAGTTTCCCCTCCCTCTACTCCTCCAGGCTCCTCCCCACCTGGCCTCCTATCCAGATCCACCTCCTTTCTGTCTCTCATTAGAAAACAAACAGGCATCTTAGGGATAATCATATAAAATATAATACAATGTAAAAGATAAAACAAAAACTAACACATGGGAATAGAACAAAACAAACAGAAGGAAAAGAGTCCAAGAAAAGCACAGGAAACTGTTGTGTTTTATAAAAAAGAAAACAAAGGGAAGGAAGGATATGTCTGGTAGAGGCGTGGTATGGTGCGGGGGAAGGAGATGCCTCTTAGGCCCATGTAGAGGCATTCCTTCCCACAGGTATCAGACTAGACTAGACTAGACTAGACTAGACCAGACCAGACCAGACCAGACCAGACCATACCATACTATAGTGTACTATACTGTACTGTACTGTACCGTACTATACTATACTGTACTATATGATTCTATAGTATACAATAAAGTTTATTTAGGGCATGAGGAGGGTAGTTGGGGGGGGTAGTAGAAACAGAGAAAGGGGGGGGAGGGGAAGAGGCTGGCCATGAGGGACAAGGGGAATGAGGAGAGAAAGGGCAGAAAGAGAAGAGGGTAAAAGGCTAAGAGAGTAGGAGAGTGAGAGAGTGAGGAAGGGGCAAGCAGTCAGGCATACCTGGTTGTTGCCAGGTAACTATGCGTGGAGCCTAGAAGAAATGATAGCAGAAACAGATATAGATGCAGAAACCCACTTGTTTCTAGTCTCGGGAATCCCATCAAAACACTAAATTAGAAGCTATACTATATATCCGTAAGACCCGGGCAGGCCCTGCGCATGCTGCCTCAGTCCCTGTAAGTTCATATGTATGTTGATCCTGTTGATTTTGAAAACCTTGTTTTCTTAATGTCCTCTATCCTCTCTGGATCTTACACTCTTTGTACCCTCTCTTCATCAGAGTTCCCTGAGCCTGGAGAGGAGGAATTTGATGGAGACATCCCGTTTAGGGCTGAGTGTTACAAGGTCTCTCACCTTCTGCATATTATCTGTGTGTTTGTCCCCATATGCTGCAGGAGGAGGCTTCTCCGATGATAGCTGAACAAGGCACTTACCTATAAATCTAGCAGAATGTCATTAGGAGTCATTTTGTTGCTATGTTCCTTTAGCAGCACAGTAATATTTGAGTTTCTGCCAATTCTCTGGCCCAGCTCATCTCAAGCTCGCGATCACCCAAGCAGTGTTGGGTATGGGTTCCATCGTGTGGAATGGGACCTAAGTAAAATCAGATACTGGGCAGTTGCTCTCACAAGCTTTGTTCCACTATTGCACCAACATATCTTGCAGAACACCATTGTAGACCAAAGGGGTTGTATCTAGGTTGGTGTTTGGTAGCATGGAGACTACCTTCCTGTACCAAAGACACAAGCACATAGCAGTGAAGGCTCTGCATAGGCACCAGCTTGACTACTCTATGTTCGGTGAGTTGTGTAGGTGCTGTCTTCAGCAATAGGATCTTGCCATATGTTTGTGGAGAGCAACCTATTGTCTTGGCAACAGCTTGGGTTGTTTGGGGGTTCCCAAGGGACCTCTTTGGCTAATGATTTAATTAGATGTAAGCCATTCCTGGTACTGGAAGTTTCATGTAGTGACAAGAGATGTACAGATGTATAATTTTAAGAGACACTACGCCTAAAATAGAGAATTATGTTTCTCTACTACCCCTCAAATGGCCCTTAA
>JADRCD010199495.1:0-32640 GCA_019843815.1 Montemys delectorum | reverse complement strand
GAGGAGGAGGAGGAGGAGGAGGAGGAGGAGGAGGAGGAGGAAGGAGGAGGAGGAGGAGGAGGAGGAGAAGGAGAAGAAGAAGAAGGAGAAGATGAATGAAAGAAAGAAAGAAAGAAAGAAAGAAAGAAGGAAGGAAGGAAAGAAAACGAAATAATTCACTTCGAGGATCCCTGTCTGCATGACGATTTCTCTGGATGTGTTCTTTGGGACCCATGAATCGTTCTGAGAGCTGCCCCCAATAAACCTGCCTTTATACTTTTAATTCGGCTTGAATTGGCTTATTCAAAGCCAAAGGTTCATATTAGGTGTCTCCGTTGATTGCTCCCACATGAAGTGGAGTCTCCTACTTCAATCAGGCAGGGCTTATCAATTTGTCTAGTCTAGCTAGACCGCTTTTCCCAAGGATCCCCTGCCCCAGCTTCTTAAGAGCTGGGATTACAGGCGGGACACCTCATTTGCTAGGCATTTACATGAGCGCTGGGTCTGAGAATTCTGCTCCCCACTCTTCCGAACCATCTCCCTAGCCCCCTTTCGTTGTTTGTTTCTTTCTTTCTTTTTCTTTTTCTTTTTCTTTTTTTTACTTTTTACATTCATTTATTCTATTTATTCTGTGGCTATGTCTGTGCACGTGCCCTGAAAGGGGTCATCGGTCCTAGGCTCTGGCAACAGCAGCGAAAGTTCCTGTGCGAGTCTTCTTTGGCCACCAGCTTCTGTTCATCAGGAGCCAGGAGCACGCGAACGTAAGCTAGGTTCCCTGAAACAATGAGCTATAAGGCCTCAGACAGGGAAAATCCCTTGTGGCTTTCAGGTGGCCGAGAGCTGACTGGCACTGGCATAACATCTTAGGTCTCAGCCTACAAGGCTGATGCAACACCCTAAGGAAGTTAGGTAGCAGCCCCGAGCCCGCGATGCCCCTGTTGGCCACCAGGGGTCGGCGTAGCAATTTCGGAAGGGGTTCGGGAAGACTTGTAGACACAAGGAGCAAATATTGCATCATGCTGATGGGGGAGGGGGAGGGAGGAGAAGGGGAAGGGGAGCGGATCCTGAAGCTGCCGACAGCAGGACTGAACCTCATGTGGGATGCTTTTATCTAGTAAAAGTGCCTGTTGTCTGGTAGTGTATGCACTAGATGCACGCTATCTATCACAGAGGAGATGGATCTCACCTGCAGGCCTGTCTATTTGGGAACCAACATGACAGGAGCTGCAGGCTTTTCTGATTTCCCCCATTTCCCGCCCCCCACCCCAATAGTTTAGGAGACACATTTTGCTCTATGCTTCTAAAGAGGGACTGGGGAGTAGACTTGGTTACAGTTTTAAAGAGTAACAGGGAGACTTGCCATTGATGTCCTGGTACTCATACATGGAGTCCCTCTTCCCAACTAGGTAGAGACCGCAAGGTCTCCCTTCATCCAGTCTGGCAAGCCAGCACATGGGGGCTCTGGGATCTGGAGATGCCCACCTGGTTTTCCCTCTTCGAGAAGGGCACAGAGACCAGGGAAAAGACCAGTTCAAGCCTAGGAGACAGCTGCTATCCACGCAGTCACTGCCTGTCAAATATCTCTTGGGTGTCCATGGAAACAGGTGAGCTACTGTTTGCTCATCTGTCCTGAAGATAAACAGTGCAGGAAGGATGAAGGAGAGGGAGGCACGTGCCCAGGGCAGGGCGGATGCGGAGGCGGACCTGTGCTAATCCTCACCTTTACCTGGATCTTCATCATCAACACGTGGGAAGAAACAGACACCGAGTAACCTCTGTACTTCCTATCAAGAGAACTCTGTGTGCTCCAAGGACACTCTAGTCTGCTCTCCTTCTCCGTGCCTGGCACCCCACTCCTGTTACTTGCTTCCCAAGCTTCCGGAGGCTCATTTCCGCTGTTTCTAGAGAGCTTTATCCTGTTTGGGGATAATTTGCAGAAAAGCTGCACTTTGGGCGGGGGGGGGGGGGGTGTGCGCCGGGGATGAGATGGTTCTGTGGGTAAAGTATGTTGTGCAGGAATCTCCTCCAGGCCAACTTAAGGCCTTCCATCTTCAACGAGGCTGGGCTTGCTTGCAACAGAGCTGGAATTATTAGCTGGTGTCTTTCTCTCATAGAAGGAGAGAACCCTCAGCTGAGTATCCAGTCGCTCTCCCAGTCAGTTGTATGCACTTCTTTCTACCCTCACTTCACATGGCCTCAGGGGGAGTCTAGAGGCTCTAGGCCTCAGAGGCCTAGGAAAGGGGCTCTATCTACATGGCTGTGGAGAGTCATTGTCTCCACTGAGTGCATATCCTCTCAGGCGGCTGCTTTAAGGTAACTGAACTTTGGTTTGTCCTTGGGAACTTATGAGGAAAGGGTAGGTGGGGCCTGCTCCTCACCCACACACCCACCCATGGCAGAGATTTTGTTGTTGTTTTTGGTTTTTTTGTTTTTGTTTTTTGAGACAGGGTTTCTCTGTGTAGCCCTGGCTGTCCTGGAACTCACTCTGTAGACCAGGCTGGCCTCCAACACAGAAATCCGCCTGCCTCTGCCTCCCAAGTGCTGGGATTAAAGGCATGTGCCACCACTGCCTGGCCTTTAATTTTTTTTTTTTTTTTTTTTAGATTTATTCATTTTACATTTGTGTTTTGTCTGCATGTAAGTATGTGCACTACATGTGTGCCTAATGCCCTCCAAGGTCAGAAGAGGGCATCAGATCCCCTGGAATTGGAGTTCCATCTGTAACTGACCTGGTCCTCTGCAACAGCAGCCGGTGAGCCATCTCTCTAGCACCTCAACCCCTCTCTCTCTAGCCCAGGCAAGCCTCAAACTCTCTCTTTTTCTATCTCTGTGTGTGTGTGTGTGCGCGCGCGCATGTGCTAGTGCATGTGTGCCCACATATGTGGAGAGAGCCCAGGTTGAGGTGTCACTCTCCAGGGAGCTGTCCACCTTGTTTTTGGAAACTGAGACTCTCAATAGAACCTGGGACTGCACATTAGCTTAGGCTGGCCAGCGAGTCCCAGATAGAGATCTGCCTGTCTCGGCCTTCCTAACACTTCCTATAACAAAAGTATGCCGTGGTGCCCTGGTTTTGTTTAACATGGGCTCTGGGGATTCAAACTCACTTCCTGGTACTAGTCTGGCAAGTCCTTTATTGATAGAGCCATCTCCCGAGCCCACAGCCATAGACTCTATGGACCTGAGGATAGTCTTGAACTTCTGATCTTCCTGCCTCTACCTCCTAAGTGTGAGTATTGTAGATCTGAGCTACTGTGCCTCATTTATGCTGGACTTGGGACTGAACCCAGGGCCTCACACACACTTGATGAGCATTCTACCAAGTGGGTCACAGTCAGAATTCTCAAGGTCGTTTTCAATAGGATCCCAGAGTCAGTCAATCACCACCCCCCTCTATCTCTCTTGTATGTGTGTGTGTGCATGCACACATGAGCACATGCATGCATGCATGCAAACAAGCATAAGTGGTAGGTAGCTAGCAAGGTGATTCTAAGCGGTAATGGAAACACAAAGGACCAAGAGACTAAGAATGCTAACAGGAAAGGGGAGCTGAAGACTTTACCCCTAAGCCATCAGGGAGCGACATGAGTGTACTCCCATGAGCCACTAGGCAGGGGCACACTCCCTAAAGTAGGCAATCTCCAGGCAAGATGATGGATTATGTGCTCTTGCTTCATTTCTGCTGCTATGACAAAGTATCCTAACAAAAACTAACTTAGGAAAGGCAGGGTTTCTTTTAGCTCCAAGTTCTAGGTTACCATCCCTCATTATGGGGAAGTAAGGGCATCAGGAGCTTCAAACATCTGGTTCCACCCCATCTACAGTAAAGGGCAGAGAGAGATGAATGCTTTCCTGCTTGCTTGTGCTCAGTGCTATCCCTCCACGGTCATATAGTCCAGGACCCAAACTTAGGGAATGGTGCTACCCACAGTGGGCTGAATCTCAATTAACATAATTAAGACAATTCCCAGCTGGGGGGTGGTGGTGGCGCATGCCTTTAATCCCAGCACTTGGGAGGCAGAGGCAGGTGGATTTCTGAGTTTGAGGCCAGCCTGGTCTACAAAGTGAGTTCCAGGACAGCCAGAGCTACACAGAGAAACTCTGTCTCGGAAAAACCAAAAAAAAAAAAAAAAAAAAAAGACAATCCCCAATAGGCCAATCCAATATAGACAGTCCCTCACTGAGGCATTCTTCCCAGGTTGTCTAGGTTGTGCCAACTTGACAATTATAGCTAATAACAACATGCAATTTCACAGGAGCACAAGTGGATATCCCTGTAATCATCAGTAGTCTCACTCTTACATGCTTCATCTTATAAGGAAGAAAGGAAGGAAGGAAACAGGACATATTCCTGAGCTTTTGCACACCATTTCAGGTCACAGATTCTATGGCTCAGGTTCTATAGAAACTCAGCTCTGAGCTGCCTTGAGACCCATCATCCCTTCCCACACCAGCTGGGATAGATGACTGCCTTTCGGCGCCCTGTCTATCTGAGCCTCGGGCTCCTACGGCCTTGTTGGTTCATTGACAAGGTCTTGTTGTCACTAGGAAGTTCTTGCTTCAAAGGAAAAGCCAAACAAGCAGTGGTTTGTCCTTTTGATGGAGAAACAAATCGGCTGATCTTCAGATCAGAGCTTGACGTCAGGAGCTGCTGCTCTTCTTTGCTCGAGGGATGAATTAGAGAAAAGGCTCCCAGCTTTGCACAGGGCTCTTCTTGTCCGTTGCCCAAGATGTCTGTGAGGCCAGGAGAGCACCGGGGAGGCATGACAAGAATAACAAAAGACAATGTCACCATCCGGGATGGGTAGGCCGTTCTGCCGGCTTGTTCCATCAGGTTGGGGAAGTCATTAATCCTCTGGAGCAAGTCCCAGCTCTCTAGGGTCCCTCTGGCTGTTTCATTCTTTGGGAATTAATGTGTTGGACATAGAGAGGCTTAACAGGCAAGGCAATAAAAGGAACAGGATGTGCCCTGGGCTGGCCAGGTCCACACCAGGTGCTGGAGCCCAGGGTGCTGCTTTGTACAAGGTGACTGACAGGGTTCATAGGCTGGCTGGCATGCGGGAGAGGGGCACAGTATCTGGAGGTACAGAAGCAAGCTTGCCAGGATCCTCCATACACATTTATCTGTCTGCCCTATGGTGGGTCTCTGCTTATAAACTTCAAATTCGGGGCTAGAGAGATGGCTCAGTGGTTAAGAGTACTGACTGCTCTTCCAGAGGTCCTGAGTTCAAATCCCAGCAACCACATGGTGACTCATAACCATCTGTAATGGGATCTGATGACTTCTTCTGGTGTATCTGAAGACAGCTACAGTGTAGTCACATACATAAAATTTAAAAAAAAAAAATTTAAAGAAAATGAAAAATAAAAAAATAAACTTCAAATGCCCCTGCCTGATGCCTCAAACACTATTGCCATAAAAACAAACAAACAAAAACAAAAACAACAACAAAAACAAGCCATTGTTTCTCCTTGGCCAGGCACAGTGACCCCTCAGTGATGAATGCACATTCGTGTTCATTCACGTGTGTTTGTGTGTAGGTGCATCTGTGTGTGCAGCAGTAGTTGTAGATGTGGTGTTCAGAGGCCAGCCAGCCTCAGCTGTACATCCTCAGAGGCCATCCACTTTGTTTTTGGAGAAGGTCTCTCCACCCCTGAGACCTTACCAAATAAGCTAGGCAGGCTCTGGGGCTCCATCTGTCTCACCTCCCCCCAACCCCCCTCCACACTGACAGCCTGTTTTTACTTTAGTCCTGGGGATCAAACTCAGGTCCCCTTGGGCAAGCTCTTTACTGACCGAACTAGCTTCCCAGGCCAACACTGGCCTCTTCCATCCACTCTTTGGAGTCTCCATGGTCTCTGGTGGGATTCTCCCCAGGGGGGGCTTCACTACAGTAAACAGAGCACTCTCACGTCACTGGGCTTCCATTATTTAAGCCACCACCCAAGGCATCTTTTTTAGCCTGCCGCCCAACGAGGCCACACGAGAATGAGAACTCTCCAGCTATGACTGTGTTTGCTATAATTAACAGCCACACCAGAGCCAAATGAAGTCCCAGCTGGCCTGGGGAAAGGATGCAAATGTGCCTAGACCTGCTTGGCTGTGCTTCTCAGGCTCCCTGTCCTCTGCACTCCCTTCTCAATGTCCTGAGACTCTACCAACCAGGAAGGCGCGAGCCAGGTTCTCCTGCCAACACATGGGTATCATTTACCTGTAGTTTCACTGGGCCACCAAATACTCTCTGCTACTGATGGCCAAAAGTCAGACTCAGAAGGGGCGGGGTGGCAAGATAAACAAGATTTCCACTGCACAACGGATAGGCTTCTGCAGAGAAGCTATGCAGGGTTCCCCTTGTAGCCCCGTGACTTCTTCACACTCAGGAAGAAGTTCATCAGCTAGAGTGCACCCCCCCCCCAGCACCCCAGGCCATCAGATAGACAGCAGCACACAGCCCCTTCTGTTCTCTCAGGCCATGCCAAGGGCCCTTTGTGCCTCTGAATTGACAGCTTGATAGAGAGCCATGCCAAGAACCAGTGGCTGGGCTGGTGCTATCCCACCAACTCTATGGAATCCTTCCTGCTTCAATGAAGACACTACTGCTGGGCAGTCCCATGAACTGAGTGGCTTCTGCAGTCTGGGAGTGTCACATCTACTGTGGAGGAGAGGCAGGCGACATCTCGGGACTGCTGAGGACCAATGGTGTAAATGAACTGAGCAGCGGTGTCACGGAGGGTGGAGCTCCTGTGGGTGTGGGGATGATAGAGGGTGACCTCAAGGGGTTTGGGCTGCTGTGATATTGAGGGGGATGGGGGTGCAATCAGAAAGGGTTCCACATTAGAGGGACTGGAATCGTATGCTGTTTGTCACCAGGGCTAGCAAGCAATGACTTGGAAAGTGCTATTAGGAAGAGCTGTAGCCCCTAGGGACTGCTGGAGGGTCATTAAACACCTTCCAGACTCTCCACTCCAGAATCTCAGGTGGAGCCCGTGGCGGTAACATTCTAGGCCCAAAGGGATTATTGGGTATAGACTTATCAAGATCTTAACAGTTTGAGATCTTGAAAGGGGCCCGGCAGTGGTGGTGCACACCTTTAATCCCAGCACTTGGGAGGCAGAGGCAGGTGGATTTCTCAGTTCGAGGCCAGCCTGGTCTACAGAGTGAGTTCCAGGACAGCCAGGGCTACACAGAGAAACCCCGTCTCAGAAAAAAAAAAAAAAAAAGCAAGCAAACAAACAAAAAGATCTTGAAAGGGTCAATTATGAATTGTCAGAAGAGACAGGTAGGCAGCCAGAGAGAAGACATGGTTTATTTGAAGACAGAGGAAAGAGCTGCAGGCCCAAGAACTACAGCTGTTTTCCTCCCAGAGCCTTCAATAGAAGCCACCCTGCCCAAACCCTCACTTGGCCCACTGAGACTTGGTGTGGAATTCTGATTTTTGGGGGCTGTAACAGAATTGATATTCCCTTGTGTGTTTTGAGACAAAGGGAAAGACCATAGGTGGTGGGAAGCCATTGTTGGGATCCAGCTGAGCTGGCTAGGTAGGAAGGAGAGCCACAGGAGTGGGGGGGGATAGGGGGTGGGAGGGGGGCAGAAGCTGAGATGATCAAGGAGTACTGACATGTCCTAAGTCACTGTACACCAAGCATCACATGGTTCGTGGTGTCTGTGGCTGCTCTTAGCAGGTGGCAGAGCCAGGCCAAGAGGGAATCAGAATCTTCTGGTTCCTTCATGAACCAGAAGTAGCAATGGGAGAGAAATTCCAAGGAGGAGTGGGAGGTGGTGGCAGATTAAGCATGGGCTGGGGGACCTGGCAGCTCTCTCCCTCTGTCCTCCCTTCCAATATGGTCTCCCTGGTCTGCATCTCTGTGCTCTAACTGCCCTAGGGACCTTTCTGTTCTTACATATCACTAATCAGAAAATTGGGCTGGAGAAATGGCTCACAGTTAAGAGAACTTCCACAGGGCCCAGGTTTGATTCTTAGCACCCACAAGGAGGCTCACAACCATCCGTGACTCTAGCACTAGGGGATCCAATGCACTTTTCTGGCCTCTGTGAGTGCCAGGCATACACATAATGCATAATGTCTGTATATATGCAGACAAATCAGCTCATGCACATAAAGAAGGAGAAGGAAGAAGGAAAGGAGGAAAAAGAAGAGAAGGAGAAGGGGAAGGGGAGAGGGAGGAGGAAGAGGAAAAAGAAGAGGAAGAAGGAGGAAGAAGAGAAGGAGGAGGGATAGAAAGAGGAGGGGGAAGAGGAAGACGAGGAGGAGGAGGAGGAAATGAAAAAAAACCCTCTTTGGTCCCCAAAGTCAGATACTTTCCAGAGACCCCAACTGTAATAACAAGACAGAGCCAGGTGTCAAGAAGAGCAGAGCCCAGGGTCATAGCACCAACAAGAAGAGCTTGTGAGACATACTCACCCGCCATAGATCCACCAGTCCAAGTGTGGTCAAGGGTGTTCCTATAATGACAAAGGATTGTCAGCACACTCAATGAACCCCAAAGTTACCACTTCTGGGCTCCCCTATGACAGTTGATTGCCAGGCACATCTGTCTCCACCTTTGTGTCTGCCGAGCGGGACATCTCATGTCACTGGCTCATGAGACATGTTCCTTTATGTCTGACTTCTTTCCTTAAGCAGCATGATTTCTACATTGTAACATGAGGCAATGCTTCATGGCTGAGTGATACCCCACCATCTGGATGGACCACTGGCCTACTTGTGTTTTTGTTGCTGTGATAAAATGCCTCAGCAAAAGCAACTTTAAGAAAATGTTTATTTTGATCCAAGCCCAGGTGGCATCCGTAACTGTGGATTTGTCAAGATAGGATTGGGAGCAGCTGGTCATATCCACAGTCAAGAACAGAGAGAATGAATACACACCTGCCCATGTAGGATCCCAGACTTAGGGGATGGTACTGCCCACAGTAGGCTAGATTTTTCTTACAACAGTGATTGATTAAACCAATCCCTCACTGAGACTCTTCCCAAGTGATTCTAGCTTGTTTTGACAACTAAAACATTTTTAAGGGATTTATTATTTATTATATATAAGTACACAGTAGCTGTCTTCAGACACACCAGAAGAGGGCATCAGATCTCATTACAGATGGTTGTGAGCCACCATGTGGTTGCTGGGATTTGAACTCAGGACCTCTGGAATAGCAGTCAGTGCTCTTGACTGCTGAGCCATCTCTCCAGCCCCGACATCTAAAACTTTTATGTTTGTTTTCTCAAGACAGGATTTCTCTGTGTCCCAGAACTCATGCTGTAGACCAGAGTGGTCTTGAACTCAGAAACCTGCCTACCTCTGCCTCCTGAGTACTGGGATTAAAGGTGTCCGCCACCACCTCCAATAACAATCAAAATTTAACCTCCACAACCATATTTGTTTGCTTGCCCATCAGTGGATGGACATTTGGAATAGAACTAAGAAGAAACAAACCAAGTTTATACCCTCGCTATTGGCAAGAAAACCTTAGAACAGCATGCTGATATGCTAAGGAAAAAAAAAATGCTAACCCAGAGTTCCATACTCAGGGATAAAGTCAACAAGGTGTTTTCTGACGGAGAGAAAAGAGCGAATTTGTGCCAAATCAGAGAATGATAATTCCCCCAGGAATCTCATGCTCGGAGAAGAAAAAGGCTAAAGCCTTGGCCAGCTGGTAGGGAGCTTTTCTTCTGGAAAGAGACTTGCAACGTTCAGACCTCCTTGCAGGAAGGAGAGTGGAGCTGAGGCTCTGGAGGGTCGTGATGGACAGGACCACACCCAGACCAGGACTGCTTAGTTATGCTCTCTCGCTTGCCTTCCATTTAGCCCAAGTCTTATGTCAGGAGCTCAAAGTCGGGACTTCCCAGGACTTCTCACTCTCTCCCAACGTGGCTACTGAACGGAAACCACCTCCACACCCCCACACCCCCACCCCCCGCCCCATCCATTTTCCTACTTTTTCCCCACTAATGTGGCTCTTTTAGTGGGGTTTTTCCAGGACAGAGGCTGAGTCTGAGCTAAGCAGGCTGAGGAGACCAGACACAGCTTCAGACCCTGACTAGAGTAACATTGTAACTGTTCCCAGGGCATTCACTCCCATAAGCTCCTGCTCGCTCACTCAGGCTGAAGTGTTTCCTTTGGGGGATGGGCCGTGGCCGAGTCCTGAGTCCCCTGTGAGAGGGTACAGGGAAAGAGAAGAAGATTCTCCCGCCTTGGGAGGTTCCAGCCCTCCCTGCCCAAGCTTGTGGATGGAGAAGCTTTGAGGTGGCAGAAACAGGAACCCTGTCTACTCCAGGGCACAGCTGCCCTTCCAGTTTTCTAAGCTGTTAAGTTTGAAGCTGATTCGTTCCAACAGGCCTCCTTCTGGGGCACACATTCTTAAAGGGTGCTGCCCCACAGGAGGCGTGGCTGCTGGGCACGTTTTTTTCTGTGTAAAGACACAGATGCCCCGTCCCTGGGGTTAATGGGGCCCAGGCCAGGGTATACGGAAGCGGAGACAGGTGCCAGGTGTCTAAGGCAGTGTACAAACTGTGCTGCTGTTTGGGCAGACCTGCCTAGAGGCCTCTCTGCTGGAGAAGGGGGAAGGGGACATGTTAGGTGCGTGCTTCCTCTTGTCTCCACCTTTCATCAGCTCACTGGACTGTGGCAGTCCAGAGAAAGAGAGATGCTCTGAGAGAGGCAGGCCCATACCAGAAAAGCAGGGAGGGGAAGGGAGGGTTGTCTTGGCAGCTCCCAGAGCTGAGCTTTTCAACCCTGGGCACAAGCTGTCCTCATAGCTTATCTGAGCCTTGGCCCCAGCCAGCTCTTGATGTACAAAGCCAGGCATTAGCACACACACTGACCAGAACAGAATCCTGTCTCTAACCTTTTTAGTTTGTGTCTGTCTTGGCTGGAGGCTTGTTATCTAGCCCTGTCTTCCTACCTGAGGCTTCTATGGCGTGGGTTGGCCTGGAGACTCTTGGGTGGTAGTCAAACAGAAAACAGTCCTCTGTGGCCCCTGCAGAAGAGGGTCCCGGCTGAAGTGGACCTGGCTTCTGCTCCTTCAAGATCTGTCTTAGGCTGGTCTCCCAGGATGTCCTCATACTATAAATGCGCCTCGGACCCAGTGCCATGGCATGAGAGGGTGGGGCTCTGGAGAGTGCAAGGACACAGACCATCAGCCATGTACCCCACTTAGCTCCCGGGTTTGTGAATGGGGCGGGAGAGAGCATGCCCTTTCCCCCTGGGCTTCATGCAGAGTGCTCCCCTAATTGTGCCCGGTGAGCACCTGTGTGGCTGGAAATGTCAGGTATGAGGCACTGATTGCTGGTCTGAGCTGCTCTGACACGACCACTCTCATCTGGTGGCAGACAGCAGCTCTCTGTGAACTCTGTATGACTAGAGACACTGCTCCCAGGCTCTCTGTGAGTTCTGTGTGACTAGAGACACTGCTCCCAGGGAGGCAGAGAATGTTAGAGGTCAATGAAACACCTGCGAGGTACCAGGTCATAATCCTCAAGGAATGGTGAGAGCCGGGGGTATCTATCTGCATTTTGATCAGAGGCCATGGTGATGCCTAAGGCTGGTCACCTACAGCAATCAGATATACATTGGCCCCCTGCACTCCAGCGGGCACCACAAAGGTTCCGCCTGCGTCAGCCATTAAGCATCCCTGCTGGCTGTGCAGACGCCCAGGGGGACACCTGACAAATCTGGAGTCACTTCTCAATTTTTCCCAATTAACTAGGAAGGAGAACGGGTTGGCATCTGGCAGTGGAGGCCATGGCTTCTTGACGTCCCAGAGCACAGGTCACAAAGAAGAACTCCATAAGAAAGAATTATGGGATCAAGAGAGACGGCTCTGTGGTTAAGAGCACTGACTGCTCTTCCAGAGGACCCGGGTTCAATTCCCAGCACCCACATGGAAGCTCACAACTATCTGTATGTGAATCAATCCCAGGAGATCTGACGCCCTCTTCTGGCCTTTTCAGACACCAGGCACACAGGATGGTGGTACAAAGACATGTATGCACACACATAAAATAATTAAAAATAAATAATTTTGCCAGGCGGTGGTGGTGCACACCTTTAATCCTAGCACTTGGGAGGCAGAGGCAGGCGGATTTCTGAGTTCGAGGCCAGCCTGGTCTACAGAGTAAGTTTCAGCCAGGGCTATACAGAGAAACCCTGTCTTGAAAAAACCAAAAAAATTTAAAAATAAAAATAAATAAATAAATAATTTTGAAAATTTGATGAGTAGGCTTCAAGACAAGATTTCTCTGTGTAGCCTTAGATACCCTGGAACTCTCTCTGTAGATCAGGCCTTGAACCCAAGAGATCCACTTAACTCTGCCGTCTAAGTGCTGGGATTAAAGATGTGCACCACCACCACCTGGCAAAAATAGAGAAAAAGAATTATGTAGCCCAGAGCTCAACTACCAAGATCAAGAAAGTTGGGGTTAGAAGTGCTGTGATCCATTAGTTATGCTTGTCACTGGCACAGCATAGCTCACTGTTTATCAGTCTAACTGGAACCTTAATGGGTTGTGCATTTTGCTTTCCACCATCCCTTCCTGTCTTCTCTTGGCTCTGCTGGCCCTAGGAGCCTGAGTGTGTGTTGGGAATGGGCGTGGGGTAGGACCTCATCTGTCTCATTGTATAATCTCAGGGGTTCCACATGTGTGGCCTTATTTAGGTCTGTTTCCTTGGGAGAGGTTTTGATATGGGTCAGGGTTGAAATCTCGGGCTCCTGAGAGGCAGGTCCTGAAGAGAGAGGCATGGGTAGAGCTGGTGAGATGGCTCATCAGATAATGGCGCCTGCTGCCAAACTGGCAAGCTGAGTTTAATCACAGAGACCCACATGGTGAAGGGAAATGACTCCCCTGAGAGTTGTCCTTTGACTTCTGCATCTGAGCCTGCTCACATATGAATATACAAAGTAAAACAAAGTTAATCGGGTTCTATGAACTATAGCTCAAAGTTTAAAACTCTTTAAAAGGTTTGTTGTTTGTGGTTTTGAGACAAGGTCTCACTATCTGTGGCTGGCCTTGAACTCACAGAGTTCCTCCTCCTCTGCATCCAGAGTGAGCACTGGGATTAAAGGCTTATATCCAGCTTAATTCCTTTTAATTGTTTTTAAGATTCATTTATTTGGGGGCTGTAGAGATAGCTCAGCGGTTAAGAGCACTGACTGCTCTTCCAGAGGTCCTGAGTTCAAAGTCCAGTAACTACATGATGGCTCACAACCATCTGTAATGAGATCTGATGCCCTCTTCTGGGGTGTCTAAAGACAGCTATAATATACTTACATATAATAAATAAATAAGTCTTTAAAAAAAACCAAAATATTTATTTATTTATTTATTTATTTATTTACTGTTAATCAAGCCCATGGTTTATTTGTTTAAATAAGATTAAATAATTTGCCTAGATCTTGTAAATCAAACCTCAGCATGGTATAATGAATACACGGGTTTCCTGGACAACAGTAAGAAGCTCAATGTTCAATGTGTTCATGTCTCTAGATCAAGGAGAGCTTATTAAGTGGTAAGCGCTTGTGTGATGGTTCAGAGGTCTAAGTTTTGAAAACAATCTCATTCAGAAGATCTGCTGCTCAAGTAATATTTTTTCAAAACCAGGTGGAGGAGTATGATAAAATTCACTGAACTGACAATCCAGAATTGCACTGTCGCCGGGCGGTGGTGGCGCACGCCTTTAACCCCAGCACTTGGGAGGCAGAGGCAGGTGGATTTCTGAGTTCGAGGTCAGCCTGGTCTACAGAGTGAGTTCCAGAACAGCCAGGACTACAGAGAGAAACCCTGTCTGGAAAAACCAAAAAAAAAAAAAAAAAAAAAAAAAGAAGTGTACTGTCATCAACATATACAACTGGATACACTGTCCCTCGTACATCTGATGCTGGACAATGTATGTTTTTCCTATTCAAATATACATTTAATTCTAGATGGTCATATGTTATACCTACTACACCTCCCTCCTGAGGAAGGCTGTTTGCCGGCAGCCTGTTTTTCTCTTCGTTGTTGTGGTACAGGGCTCCGTCATTTCTCATCACCAGGCTATGCTTGTCCTGACCAAGAGGAATCTGGTTCAAGTTAACTTTCTGAGTTGCAACACCTATACCCCAGATTCCGGTAGACTGGCTTTTTTTTTTTTTTAAAGATTTATTTATTTATTTTATGTAAGTACATTTTAGCTGTCTCCAGACACACCAGAAGAGGGCATCAGATCTTATTACAGATGATTGTGAACCCACCATGTGGTTGCTGGGATTTGAACTCAGGACCTTCAAAAGAGCAGTCGGTGCTCTTAACCTAACCGCTGAGTCATCTCTCCAGCCCCCGCCCGCCCCCCGCCCCGCCCCGCCCCATAGACTGGATTTTGAACTCAAAGTAGCTTTTGTTTTAATGTAAGGGTGCGCTGGCTAAACAACCTCCAGATTCCTCTTCCGTTTTTCACGATGACCACGTCTGTTCCCATGTGCTGTGTGTCCAACTGTATGGCCAGCATCTCCTGGAAAGGAATGTGGCCAGTCCCGCCGTCCCTGCAGCAGTACAGGCAGCACCGCACACTCCACCTGTGCCTGGGTCGCCGGAGCTTCAAAGCCCGCACAGCGACGCCCAGGATGGGAGGTGAAGTGGAGCTATTTATTTTATTTATATGAGTACACTGTAACTGTCTTCAGACACACCAGAAGAGGGCATAGGAACTCATTAAAGATGGTTGTGAGCCACCATGTGGTTACTGGGAATTGAACTCAGGACCTTAGAAGACAGTGCTCTTAACTGCTGATCCATCTCTCCAGTCCTGAATTTGTTCTTTTAAAGAGAGTTGGCTCAACATTTAAAAGCGCTGGCCACTCTTACAGTCAACTCTGGTTCAAGTCCCAGCACCTACATCATGATGGCTCAAAACCACCTGTAATCTCTGGCCCAGGGTCTCTGACTTTCTCTTCTGGCCACCATGAGCAACACATAGAGGAGGTACACAGACATACATGCAAGCAAAACAGCCATACATATAAAATAAAAACTACAGGGGCATCAGTCAGAAAATGAACCAAGCTGAACTTGGGGACCTCCTGTCCCAGAGTACTGCCCATGACCTGGGCGAGGTGCTGGGTGTGGCATGTTGGCCCTGGGTGAGCAGGAGAGGTGCTGGATATTGACACCCTGCCCTGGCATTTAGTCAAGAAACACCTGCAGTCTTTCCCCTGTTCTCAGAAGCAGAGTTCCCTGGATAAATAAGCTCTGCAGCCACAGGGGAGAAGCATCTTCCAGGGCCCATATGGCTTCAATCATAGCACATATGCCTTCGACACCCGGCCTTCCTGTCCATAGCGGCGCGGTGCAGAACTTTCTGCTATTGGGAGAGATTTGCTATGCAATCCATCGCTGGCCTGGTTCATGTGCCTTGCCTGGAGCCAAGTTATGGCTGTGCTGGAAAAATCACTAACCCAAAGGGTGGAAGACTCAAGATGGGGCCACGGCAAAGGCTTATCCCACACTGGACTCCAACACGACTTGGCAGATAGGCTCCTTCTGTACTGCCCAGCGTGCTGAGGACACCTGCTCAGGCCACAGGCTGGCTACAAACGGCACATGCTTACCTGCATCAGAGTCTGATAATGTCTTCCCTCTTCCCACTGGACTCTCACATATGACATTGTGACATTATTTAGAAATAAACTCATCACACGTGTAATGGTTAAGGTGAGTTTATACAGTTAGAATGGCCCTAAATTCAACAGCTAGTGGGTTTTTTTTGTTTTGTTTTTGTTTTTGTTTTTGTTTTTTTTGAGACAGGGTTTCTCTATGTAGCCCTGGCTGTCCTGGAACTCACTCTGTAGACCAGGCTGCCTAGGCCTCCCTAGTGCTAGGATTAAAGGCATGCGCCACCACTGCCCAGCAGCTAGTGTTCTTGTAAGAAACACAGGGGCTGGAGAAATGGCTCAGTGATTGAGAGCACTGACTGCTCTTCCAGAGTTCCTGAGTTCAATTCCCAACAACCACACGGTGGCTCACAACCATCTGTAATGGGATCCGATGTCCTCTTCTGGTGTGTCTGAAGGCAGCTCTAGGGTATTCATACATAAAATAAATAAATAAATAAATAAATAAATAAATAAATAAATAAATCTTTTTAAAGAGGAAAAAAGAAGAAACACAGACCATATCATGGCGGAGACAGGGGCACCAGGACTGTCTCCACTACCAAGAGCTAGAGTGGGTCAGAGGGATGGCGGGCATACCGACACCTTGACTTTGGAACTCCAGCCTCCAGGTTGTAGGAGAACTCAGATTTGTGGTTAGAATATGACTGATCAATTGTCACAGGCTCTGCCTGCAAGCCGAATGTTGGTGGTGCATCCCTTAAGCCCAGGACTCTGGAGGCAGGACAGATGGGCTTCTATGAGTCCAAGGGCAGCCCGGTCTACATAACCCGTTCTAGGCCAGCCAGGGCTACACAGTGAGACCCTGTCTCACAAAACTGGTTCCACCTGAAGCCCAAGCTACACAGCCTTGGGCACAGGCACTTTGCATGGACACGGCTGGCTCTTTGATTGCCATCCAGCCTGGCCCACAGCTTCTTCTAGTCTACCTCACATGTCCAAGGGAGTTGTGGGCGCACTCCTATACCACTGCTATTTGGGAACCAAAACTCAGAGCACGAAATGGCTCTCAGAGCCTGCGCCTACTAAGAGACATGTCTTCCTTCCTTTTACGCTGTGAGGGGCAAACCAGAGCTTTCTCAAGACCATAAGGCAGGGACACCAGGTCTCAAGGCCAGTACCTTTCACACAGATCATCCATTCCACCCACCCCACCCACTCTCTGCTCTCTCTGTCTCAGCACACACAGAAGATTTGGTCCTTGGGTCCTTGGGCTCTTGACCTGCCTGCCCAAGGAGTAACTAAGGGTGGGTGTATCTCTTGAACGGTACCTGAGCTTATTGATAACTTTATATGAGGGTGCTCTAGGGGGCCCCGGATAACTGTCATGCAGGGAACAGTCAAAGCTCAGACAGGCTTCAGAGCCCTGGAGGTATCCAATACCCAAGGCAGTGAGCATTGTTAATGACTAGGCTGCGATTTTCCGGAACTCAGCATTAGTGTCCCTGTGACTACAGTGATTGTGTGTCAATAGGTGTTGTCTTTTCATAATCCTGGAAGCAAAAGGCTGGTGTCCAGATATGGCTGAGGCAGCTCCAGGCATTCCAAAGTTGGTGGCTACACGAATCTAGGCTCTGCCTCTCTGTCTATGTAATCTGAGTATGTGTCAAATTTTACTTCCTCTAATAAGGGCACCGGCCACCAAATCTGGTGGCTCAGGCCTGGCAATTTAGCTTCTAAGGAGGATGAAGTAGGAGGATTGTAAAGTTCAAGACCAGCCTGGGCTAGAGAGTAAGTTCTAGACCACCCAGGGCAGCATAGTGAGACCTTGTCTAAAAAAAAAAAAAAAAATTTTTTTTTTTTCTGCATAACAACCTTTGCTGTCCTGGAACTCTCTTTGTGCAACCAGACTGGCCTCAAACTCAGATCTTCCTGCTTCTGTCTCCTGGGTGTAGGGATTAAAGACAATCACCACACCTGGATCTCTATCTAAAAATTAAAAGTAAAAAATAGGGCTGGCAGTGCAGCTCGGTTGTCTAGAGTTTGCCTAGCACTCATAAGGGCCAAGGTTCAATCCCTAGTATTGCTGAGTAAGTAAGTAAATAGGACCCCAGTTGTTGGAATCCCATATATATGTATGATGTTATGGTAACTAATCATGTCCTTGGGCTGTTCCCAAGTCAGGTCAGGACTGGAGCCTGTCTTCAGGAGGCATACTCTTTTGAGACAAGGTCTTAGAATATAGCTGTGGCTGGCCTATAACTTGCTACACATAGCCCAGGTTGGCTCGAAACTCACTGAACTCCTCCTGCTTCTGCCCACGGAGTGGTGGGATTAAAGGCTTGGGCCACCATGCCTTCCTTGAGGCCACATTAACTCCAATAGCTTTCTTCCCAAGGCACTCCACATGGAGTGCTTGAGAGCCTTGAGAGCCACATGGAATCAGGGCAGGTCCACTCCCACTGGGCAGCAGACACCACCAAGAGAAGCGGCTATCCCTTCTGGGCTAAACATCATCACCTTCCAAGGTCAAGGTCTATGCTGACCCATCAGCATTGGGAAACACAAGTGCTGCCATCTGAAGGAACTGCTGCCCAGGCCCCACAAACTCTAGCTTCCTGCCCCAAGCTTGCAACCCAGTAAGAACCCCATCATGGTACCATGAAAACTGCCAGGTTGTGTTTCTTCTGTTTTGGGGATCGAAGCATTGTATCTACTAGATATGTGTCACCACCAAGTCATACATACCCCTGGCTCTTTTATTTGTGAAACAGGAGCTCACTACATTTCCTGGGTTGGCAGCTGCTAACTCAGATTTGGGATTACTTCCACTTCCATCTGCTGCTAGAACTACGAAGACTCACACATCATACATTAGCAGAGCTGAGTGCATGTTCAAGGCCTGGGTTTCGCCTCCAGCACCACACACACACACACACACACACAAACACACACACACAACACACACACATACAACACACACACAACACACACACACTCACATACACACATGTACCCACACACACATGCACACACACAGCCTTTACATCCCTACCACCACAAACACACAGGTGCATGTACTAACATGCATACAAACACACTTCTAATAAAATGGAGTTGGAGGTTAGGAGGGGGTAGCTCCTGGACCAGTGCCCATGGCCAGCCTCTACACAGGATGTGAAGACCACAGCATTTTCATAAGCTGCTTGCACAAGGACAATAGTTCAGTCAAGTCCGTTAGTATCAGCGTCTCCTGCAACAGCCTCTGGAAGCAAAGCCTTTGTCTGCAAAGGCCTCTTCTCTTTGTCTTTAGGCATCTCCCTTTGGCCCAGCCCCTGCAACACACACATCCGGATGCAAACCTCCGGTCCTTTCAGGGTCAGCCTAATATGTTTGGGGAGATGCCCACGATCCCTGCAGAACCAAGAGCAGAGGCCAGTTTGTCCCACAGGCTTTTCGTGCTGCACAGCTCATGAAGTTGAGAGCCTAGGGGAGGAAAGAGGCACCAGAGTACAAGACAGAAGGAGCTAAGGAGCTAGGTGTTACAGAGACTCCTCCAGAAGCTCCTGGTATCCGGGAATAATCCTAACTGGTGCTAAGGAGCTAGTACTATAGGCACTACAAAGACTCCTCCAGAAGTCTCTGGTACCCTGGAATAATCTAACCCAATAATCCAGCTAGCCTGAAATAACCTCTACAGCAGCAGAAACAAGAGAAATTCTGATACAACAGGTGGAAGGCAAAATCAACTCCCAAGTTTGTCCTCTGACTCCTTGCAAGTGCATCATGACTTTTGCACATGTGCATACACATTTCCGCTCTCTCACACCCTCCCTGCCCCCCTCTCCTGTTGCAGGTAGCATCCATGCAAAGTCCTACCCTACAGAGAAAGGAAAACAGAGGTTCAAGTGTCAGAGCCAAGGGGGAAAGCTGGGGCTGGAGGTTATGAAGGGTGAAGGTCGCCTCGGGACAGAAGGCGCCTGTCTATGGAGGGGGTGTTAACTGGAGCTCTGTGTAACTTGCATAGCATCCCTTCTTGTTTGGACCTGTCCCTTCCAGACGTTCCTGTTGTGTGGGGCCTCCTAGAATGTTCTGTGGAAATGCTATAGATGCTCACTACTGTGCACAAAGTGGTCCCCATCACTTACCTCTTCTCTTAGAAGAAACTTGGACCTGCCCGTGCTTTCCAGAGCTCCCAAGAGCAAGGTGGAGCCAAGATCCTCCTGTCTCTGCTAGCACCACAAGTGACTTATCACCCTGGGTTGAGCAAGGTTCCAAGGTCAGGGCCAGTTCAGGCCAAGGTTCAGGCCTGAAGTACATGCCAACATGCAAACTGAGTCTCACATTCACCCAAATCCCAAAGGTTCCTGCTTGCAAAGTCAGGATGTCACCAGCCATAGTGATACATACCTATACTGTCAGCCCTCGGGTGAGGGAACTGTGCTGAGCCAGGAGAACTCAAGTTTGAGGATAGCCTGGCTATACAGTGAGTTCCAGGCTAGCCTGTGCTACATGGTGAGTTTAAGGCCAGCCTGGGATATGCAATGAGGCCCTGTCTCAAAAACAAAGAGATGCTAAGAGTGGTAGTGCATGCCTTTGATATCAGCACTCAGGAGGCAGAGGCAGTTGGATCTCTGAGTTCGAGACCAGCATGGTCTACATACAGTTCCAGGACAGCCAGGGCTACATACAGAGAAACCCTGTCTCAAAAACCCAACCCAAACAAAACAACAACAAATGCAACTGACCCAAACCAAAAAAAAAACTACCATACATCCAACCTCCCAACTAACCAAACAAACAACAAAAAAAGAGTATTTATTGGTGCTAGCCACCAAGCCTGCTGACCTGAGTTTGATCCTTGGAACCTACACAGTGGAGAAGAGAACCCACAGACTGTCTTTGCACGGACACAGCAAGTCCCAGGGATCCATCTGCTTGTCTCTGCCTCCTGACTTTCTCTTCTTGCTGGGATTATTGAGCCTGCCTTTTTAATCTCTGTTTTGAGGACCACACTTAGGTCCTCAAGTTTGAACAAGAAACTCTTTACCAACTAAGACATACCCCTAGTCCTTCAAAGTTTCTATCCAGCACTGCTCAGTTTGTAAGATGCACCTTGCTGTTATGCCACACTGTCTGTCCACCATTCCCATCTCAGTGTAGTGGCCCCTGGTGACTGTGTCACCTGTGACATGTGGCTGTGATTTCCTGGGGTACAGTGCCCATGAGTGTCCTCATGTATAACCCAGGTACTGTGCTGTCATCTTTGGATATACTGAGAAGGGACTGTGGAATCGCAGGCTCTCCTGATGGGCTGATCTCCACGCATCTGCACCTGGGGAAGGTATGCTCGTGACTCCCTCATCCTCCACCTACAGTCAGAGCATTCTTGCTCAGCCAGCAGCAAACTAAGCTATTGAGATGCATGGGCAACATCCAGGAAACAGGAATCCAAAAGAATGTTTACAGAGCTCAGGAAACAGGGTAGAGACCTGGACGGAGCCCGCTCTATGTGGGGTTCCATTTGTTTCTCCTAAGAGGATCACGGACTCCGTACCACAACCTCACTGACAGCCCTCATGCCAGCCAACAGCTCACATGTCCTCTCAGAATAAACTTGTCACAGGGTGGTCTCTTGAGGCTCTCAGAATGTACTGTGGAGCAAAGGCAAATAGCCAGCGTGGAGAGGGGAGGAAGATATAGGGTCGGTGGGAACGGACTCTTCCTTCTCCAGAAGTTATGGGAATGGCCAGGCACACTGAATAACTTCGTAGGATACAGTAAGGGAAGGTTTATGGTGGGGTTGTTCATCTAAAAAGGGGCCGGGCAGCGAAGGGAGCAGCCAAACCCGCTGCTTCCTGGTAGGGAGGCCTCTGCTGACTCTGGGAACATTGGTTGACAAATGTCCTGTTTGGGGCCCTGGGATCCGGTACTACAAGGTCCCCTGCTGAAGTTATCAGCCACTGCTTGTGGGAGACTCTTTCGATCAATGGTAAATTGGAAGGATTCAGCTTGAAGCCATAAGAGGTGGTTGTGGAGGTGGGGCTCAGCTCTGCCCACTGGTGTCCGCTCCAGAGCTGAACCAAGTGGAGGGGGCAGCAAATGTCACCCCAGAGCAGTTCCTGGAGGGGCTGGGAACCAAAATGGCTGTAGCCACCACCGCAGCAGCTCATCAGGAACAGGAGCCTGAGGCATACAGGAGACGCTGCAAGGGCAGATTGGCTTCTGCAGCAACAGCTGGGGGACAGGCACATCCTCCCTGCATTCTGTCCCTTGTCTAGGCTCTGACTTGGCACAGTGATCTTTCTCAGGCTGCAGCCAGAGCAGTAGTGGTGGCCTCATGCTGAGCCCAGCTGTGCCTTGGGAAAGAGACTGTCTTCCAGGAGCCTCTGTTACTAAGAGCTGAGTTTTCCCCAGAGGCTCCCAGGAAATGTTCTCTCAGGTCTCCCCCAAAGCAAGCTCCAGGAAGTGTACGTATGCTAAACCAGGGAACAACCCCCCACCAAGCTACCAGTCATCAGGTGAGCAAGGGGTTTCAGGAAACACCTGGGGTGTGTGGTGGCCTCAGCCATCAAGGACAGATGGGGTGTGCAAGGGAGGAGGGAACAGGGACAGGAGGAGTCCCTGGCCCCTCCCCCACCTTGCCCAGTCAGTCACCCCGCTATACCCACTTACAGGAGAGGTCTGTAGTGGCAGAGTAAGTTAATTGCCCTTCATGGCTGGGATCCTCTGGGACAGTTTCCCCATAGCCTCCAGGCGTCCCTTCGGCATGTCCTGATAGACGCCCAAAGGTGGGCCATGTGGGCAGGTGATTCTCAAGTGTTTCAGTGAATTAAGGAGGTAGAAGGCTGCACTCCCGGCTCTGCAGCCAGGAAGGAGAGGAGTCACTGGGAAGAGAAAGGAGGAAGCTCAGGGAGGCATGCCTGTGCAAAGGCCCTGAGGTATGTATGTCAGAGCATGGAATGCTCTAATTGCCTAGAGTAGACCATGGAGTGCATTGTGTGTGTGTGTGTGTGTGTGTGTGTGTGTGTGTGTGTGTGTGTATCAACATGGGTTGGAAAAGTGGGTCGGGGAGTTACGCAAAGACTCAGAACACCCAGAGACCCAATCGTAATCAGTGCAGCAATGTATGTTACATTAAGTCCTGGAACCTTGGCGAATTAACCCAAGTCCTGGAAAGAAATGGTGAATTCATGAAGCCCAGGACGACCTCTCCCACACAGATATTTCTTCTCTTTGAGGGTGGCAGCCAGCAGCTCTTTCTGGCTCCCACTGCAGGGACCTCAGGCACTCTTGGTTCCCACCCTCCTATCTGACCACCTATACCTGCTGGGTTGTTCTGTGTCCAGAAAACCAAACTCCTGCCTTCCCTCATAGTCCTGGAAAGCCTGCCAGCCACATCCTGGGAACCATGGGCCCCAGTCTCCACCTGTCCTGTGAGCCACATTATCTTTCTGTGTTTCTTTGGCTAGAGGCTCACCAGATCATCTGTGCAGCCAGCCCATCCCTCAGCTCACCGAATGGCTTGAGGTCTCAGCTCCACTACGACTTGGGGGATGCCTTTTCTCAATGATGTCTGACCTCCCTTGAGTGGAGTTTGTCCAACACCCAGGGCTTATGCTCACTGCATGATCCTAGGTGGGCTCCAGATCATGCCACCCCAGGGGCCTTCCAGGAAACCCAGGTGGCCATCTGGAGCCTTTTACAGTTTGTGCCATATGCAGATAGACCTACTCACAATTCCAAGTGATTCAAGGCTGTGTGTGGTAGCTTATGCCTAAAAGCCCAGCCATGGGAGGCTAGGTCAGAGGAGCTCTGGGAATCTGTGAATTGCAGGCTAGCCTGGGCTCGAAAGAGACCCAGCCTCCATCTTCACCCGCCAAATCAGGATTCATTAAAACCACAGGACCATACTATATGATAACAATGGCAAACTCTAACGACACACACTCTACTTTTCAGTCACATGGGCTCTCTCTTCCTCAGCCTCTCTGGGCCTCATTTTCTCCATCTGTAAAAAACTGAAGGCCTGGCCTGTGAGTCCATCTCTGATTCTGACTCAGGAAGCCTAAGACTATGTCTACACCTCTATGTCTACACCTCACCTTGATCCCAGTCTTATTTACAGGCTCAGATCCTGGTGAGTTGGAATCTACAGAGCGGAGTTCAAAGAAGCTTGTCACCCATCATGACTCTGATTCTACCACTGTGAGGACAGCAGGGGGCAGCTGGAGCCTGCAGGTGTGGAGCAGGGATGGGCCTCTAACATCTGCTCTGGGCCAAGTCTTTCCACTGCTTCCCATGAGAGGCCCCATCACGACAGGAGAGGCTCGGATCAGTGGATCTGGGTTCCATGAATTAGAATCTGGGCTTGCTGGGTCTCTGAAGCATCTGTGTGCCCGTAGGGCTTGTGCTGGAAGTCCCATCTCTGAGAAAGCAAAACAGCGGGGTGGAGCAGGCACCTGATGTTCTGCCCCAGCTTCCTGCTAGCCCAGGATCTGAAGGCCAAGGCCAAGGCCCATGCTCCTGGGCCATTGTGTCTCTTCTAATGATGCAAGGTCAAAGTCAGACACTTGCATGAGAAAAGGTTCCTGGGGCTTTCGGGACAAATGGGGAAAGAACAGTGAACTTGGACAAAGGAGGCACACACACACACACACACACACACACACACACACACACACACAGAGGAAACAGAGGAAACCTGCATGGTAACATGCATGACCCCCACACAGTGCTAAGTGTCTTTTACCCAAGTACTGCTCCAGTCCCCCGTGGATCAAGCACTCGTCTCTGCAGCTCCTTTAAAACACGTTGTTTTAGGGTACAAGTGAAATAACATGATTCAAACTCAAGGGGGCCAGGTCTGCTGGTTCAGGCCTGTCATGGCAGTTACTCACAGCCGAGGCAGGTTATAAATTCAGAGCCTGCCTGGGCAACAGATTTCAAGCCCACTCTAGGCAATTTAGTGAGGCTCTGTCTCCAAAGAAAAAAAAAATCAAAGAGAAATGGAATCTTCCTGCCTGCACCCTGGGATACAAGTTCCTTTCCGACAAGTCCTAATTTTGGCATGACCCTGCAGAGATACTCCAGACATACAGGAAAACATGCTCCCACACTCAAACCCCATCTCCATAAAAGCAGCAGGCTGTCTTTCACAACAGATTTTGTGGTCCAGAGGGCAAGTCATACTGATCTTACAGCTCTGCCGATAATCCACACACATGCAAGCTGCCCCTGCAGAGAGTACAAAGCAGCTGGTCATTTTTAGAATATGCAAGGTGTTGACTGAGCATCTCAATACTTGTTCTCTGGTTAGTATTAGGTTACTTTGTGTCCTCTGTGTGTACAGCTGAGTTGTCAGGATCCTGGACAGGTTTCACCGCTTCTTCCAGAGAGTGAGCCTGTCCAGCCCGAGTCCCTGGACCCTGCAGGCTGTGAACTTCTCAGATGACGGTCTTTCTCCATCTGAGTAGCAACCTAGCTTGTTTAGCTCCTTGTCCGTCCGATCAGGCTTTATCTACATACAGTAACAATGAGAAAGGGAGCCAAGGTCATGTGCAGCTTCTATCAGACATCCCGAGGAAGGGTGTTGGGCAGTCATGGCGTGCATTGGGAGAGAGGTCACATGGCCTGAGTGAGGGGGAGCGTGTGCCTGGGGCAGCCTAGCCAAGTCCATCTTCATTTCCAGAATGCGATTTTGTGGAACTTAGATGCCCCCTCATTATGAACCAAATGAGAGGAGGGGAGGGTCTCCACCCCATTGCTCCCTTGGCTCTGCTGGCAGTAATCACTAGACTGATGAGAGCTCTGCCTGACTCTAGATTTGTCTGACTGCTGTTCCCCGTGGGGTTGAGCCCGTCACTAGCAACAGATGCAGGTGTAGAAACAGAATAGGAGCCAGTTTAGTGATAGAGGTCAGACTCAGTGCATCCACAATCCTATGGAGCCTTCAAGGACCAAGCGTCCTTGCCAAAGAGGGTGTGGAGGAAATGTCACAGCAGTAAAGGGGGGTGGGGGTGGGGGAGAAGCCAGTGACATCAAGGTTGCCCAGAAAGCTCAAGGTAAGGCTTCAGAGCGTTCAGTTGCATGAAACAGGCAAGGCTAAACCTCTTCAAGATGAAGAACCCTAAGGGAGATGAGTCCTGGGCCAAGCTGTGCCCTTATCCAGACTTGCCTGAGGCCCCACCCACTCTCTAGGATTAAGGGATCTTCTCTGAAGTTGGTAGGCTTAACTGGTACCTCTGCAGAGGACAGGGTGGCTTCCTACAGCCCAGGCTCCACGTCAAAAGTGTAGGGGTTGGGGTGGGGGGTCGGGGCCACACCCTAGTCTTGGTTTAGACTCTCCCTGTCACAAGGGGCAAGAGCCATCTAGGGACAATGTCTACAGAAACCTGATGGAGGCCCTGAAGATGGCAAGGAAGGAGTGGATTCTGGAAGCTTCCATCACTCTTTGACTCAGATAGGATTTGATCTCTAATGGAACAGGCAGAGACTAGATCTGAAGAGATGTTCACTGGGGCAGGCAGGCGCCAAGGTGTGTGCTTTATGAGGCAAGACTTTAAGGAGGCAGTTGAGTTCCTACACGTAGAATTTGCAGTTTGGCTATAGGAAAGACCTGGTCCCCAGAAGTGAGCAGGGCAGTGTTTGGCATGGCTGTGCATATGTAAAGGACAGGAATCTAAGTTCTGGGAGAAGATGAGACTTTAAAGCTTGAGGACACATGACCAGATAGGAGACTGGGGCTTGAGGTGCCATGTTGGAGAAAAGGCCAAGAGCTGAGAGTTGCATTGTGGGGGTGTATCTTGCAGGATGGAGGTGTTTAGGACTCTAGGTGTGAATGTCTGGGGTCCCCTCATTGAGTGCTTCTTCTCTTGTGCAACATCCAACCCAGGGCATGGGCCTCCCCCTGGGAGCTGGGTTTGTCCTGAGGCAGGTGGCATGACCACCCACTCAGCTCATCTAGCTGCCGCAGGGCTGACATTTCCTCAGGTGGGATCCAGGGTCAGGCCTCATCGTCCAGCAGAGATTCTGGCGGGAAAGCTGGGGGCGTTTCCTCCCCACTACCGAGCTGCAGGAACTTTCAGCTCAGGCTTTGACTGAGCTGCAGAAGGAGCTCGAGTCTACCCTGAGTGCTTAGGGAAGTGGGCTATGGGCGACTGTTCTGGCTTTCTTCTTCCTCATCTTGATGCCCTATGACCAGAGGCTTAGTGTCCCCAATCTTCACCACTGTCAGATGTTTCTGGGGAGAGGCCAAGGACTTACAGATCCTTTCGGGGTCGGATGTGCTCAGTGTTTGAAAATACACAGCCTAGCCGGGCGGTGGTGGTGCACGCCTTTAATCCCAGTACTTAAGAAGCAGAGGCAGGCAGATTTTTGAGTATGAGGCCAGCCTGGTCTACAGAGTGAGTTCCAGGACAGCCAAGGCTATACAGAGAAACCCCGTTCCGAAAAACCAAAATAAATAAATAAAATAAAATAAAATAAAATACCCAGCCTAAAGCCAGGGAATCTCTAGAGGAGGTCCTGGTACAATATGACTACTACTCTGGGGTTCTAGAAGTTCTACAAGGTTCTTGGGGTCCCCATTGGCCCCCATCTGAGTCTAAGCTTTGAAATTAATTTGTCTGTAGTACTCACAAGTCCCAGCCTGATAATACATGAGCAAACACACACACACACACACATACACACACACACACACACACGTACAACATCACCACCAGATCACCAATCTGGCAAGCTCAGTGGACTAATTTAAGGCTTTGGCACTATCCTGCAGGTCACTGTCTCTACAGGCAGGGCCACTGGGTAAAGGGTTGAACAGAGCCCATCCCCCCTCCCCCCCAGCTTTTCCTCCTTCTTTCTCTGTCCTCTAGAGAAAAAGCTCCTAGCTCCATGCTGCTCTGAGAGAAGGCAGAACAGGCAGAGTTTAGGCTCTTGGCACATTACAGTGGGCATCAATTTTGTCCTAACAAGGGATGGCCCGGCTGGGAGATACCCAGAACCTTGTATTTCCTTCTCTCAGAATGCCAAGAGGATTTCTGCTACTTCTGGATGCCTCACATGCAGTGCCTCATGGCCCTAATGAGTCACAACTAGGTTTTCTACCCAGCTGGATTTGATGGTGTTAGCACAGCATTTGACTTGAAGTGTGTGCACACTCATACACACATGCATGTAGTGTCTTATTAGAATGAGTGCTCTCAGCTGGAGAAAACATCTGCTACATCATGCCCTCTGACCTTGTTGATTTCTTTGAGCAAGGAAGCGCCACTGACACCAGAGATTTGTAGACAACCATCTTCCAAACTGCTTCTTCCAGAAGTCAGACCCAAGGGGGAGCCAGTGGAGTGTGGGATCTACCCAGCGTCTGACTCTTTCCCTCTATCTCATCGGTGACCAATGAGACAAAATGTTGGCTGACCTAACTGGTTTTCTTTTTTTCCTGGGAGCCAGCTTAGAACAGGTGAACAGGTACAGGTAAGGGCCTGGGGTCTGTTGCAATTAAGCGTAGTGTTGGCATGGTGTGTAAATACTCACACAGTCTTAAACCAAGCCTAGATGAGGTGACTGCTAATCACCTCTGCTAGGTTAAAATGGCTCTCCCAATCACTAGCCTTGCCTACGGGTAGAAAGGGGGAGTTGACGATATACAAGAAGCCCCACCCATTCCTGAACTCCATGATCCTCAGATTCTCCAGTTTAAGTCTGCCCATAAAGCAAACCACCCAGGGTCTCTCAAGGAGGTTCTTCAGGTGCCAGCACACAAGTGCTTCTCCGTATTCGCCTTTTTTCCAGGTATTGTCTTTGGAACACTTTCTTCAATGGAGTGGAGGATGCTGGGCAGAGGTCCCAAAAGTCTCTCTCTGTGCCCTCCCCAGTCTCACTCACCTGCAACTAAGTCTGGCTGGACTGACAGAATGTCTGCTCCATCTACTGCTTCTCCCTGAAGTGGGTCATCCACTTTTAGGGTCCTTCTGGTCCTATTCTCTCCTTTTTAAATTGCCTTGAGATGCTCACACCAGATGGTTGAAGCAGGGCATCCCCATCCCAGCACTTTAAGACCACATCCTTTCCCTAATCCTTTAGAATTGAGCTTTTAATAAATCCTGATTTGTTCTCATTTCACAACCACCTGCTTAATACCTGGGGGGAAATGCCTCTCCAGTCTCCAGCTGGGCTAGCCTCTCGGGGTCTTCTTCAAGCTGTTCAACCCAGAGCTACCAAATGTGGCTCTGGCTCCTTACTATTTCTTCTTCAACATGAGCTCCTTCAAGACCAGAGGCCCGTACAGCAAGTCAGTAGTGCTGGGATGTTTGTGGAGACAGGTGTGTGGCTTCATAAAGGCCATGTCCACTGGCTCTGTCCTGTCTATTATGGATGCCTTCCCTGTCTGGCTCATAAGCTGTTGGTTGCTCAGCTCACTGTGGGCTAAGTGGCAGTGTGCAGTTGGGGTGTAACACAGCCAGGGTTCACGTAAGACACAAGGGTTACAGTTAAGTATGTTGAGGTCAACAGAAGGTGGAGAAATCTGTAGCTAATCTGAGGAAGATGATCCCCTTGCCTTCTCTAGATACAGAGCTACCAGCTCAGTGTGGGTCTCCTCAGGGGCCGGGGGGGGGGGCAGTGGGCTGGCAGCACTGTGGGAGCTTACAGGGCACCTGTCTCAGCTCAAGGGGCCACATAAGCTCACCGAATAGGGACATAACCACATATACTCAAGTCCAAGCCACTTGGAAGCCTGTGACTTAGCTGAGCCTTGTACAGGCACACAGGCAGCATGACTGGGATGGGGGTGGGTGTTGGAGCATCATGGGTAGGGGCTGATAAAAGTCAGGAGTATTTGTGCCTACAACTCTCAAAGACGTGCAGAGGAGCTGCATGGGTTGAACAGTTTGCAGAAAGACCCTGAGAGGCTAGCCCAGCTGGAGACTGGAGAGGCATTTCCCCCCAGGTATTAAGCAGGTGGTTGTGAAATGAGGAACGAATCAGGATTTATTAAAAGCTCTCTTCTGAAGGATTAGCTGACTTCAGACAGCTCAATTTCTACCTTTAACAACAGGGAAGGATGGTGGTATGAGCCATCACCATTTCATTTGCCTGTGGACATTGCTGCCCATTCATCTACTAATAGGGAAGGGGGTGGCACTGTATGTAATATGACAAGCAGGCCAGAGAGCAGGCTCATCTCAGAGTGGCCAAGTTTTCAGGTACCTCTGCTGGGCAGTTCCCATGCTCTGCCTCAGGATGTCCTGCTAAGATCTCAGGAGGTCCCCTGGTCGTGCAGCTTTAGAAGTCACCCAGTGCTTCCAGGCTTACACACACCTGCCATCAGAACCTTCTGCTCTTCATAACTATTCTCTGTCCAGATGGCGACACTCGGAAACTCATGGCTGGCCTTGAGGACCCGATCAGGACACAGTCCCTTGACCACCATATGTGACTTAGAAGACAAGACCCAGTAGAGGTTCCAGGACAGAGTTAGGGGGTCTAGCCTCAAGGGTCTCTCTGCCACAGATGCCTGCAAAAAGAAGTGGACCAAGTGTGACCTGTCCATGAGACAAGGGGGTGCTGTGAGATGGCCGGCATCACCAAACTTCTTGCTGGGCCCCTTTCCTCTGACCCCCTTCCCCAGATGGTGCTCACAGCACAGTTAAGTCTCCCCATTAGCCTAAGGGTTCCCTCTGGGCCAAGCCCCACCCACCTACAGGCCTCGAGGAACCCTCTCCCTCTTGTGACCTTAGTGTGTCCCTGGCCCCCTGGCTTCCCTCCAGCCTTGTGACCCTCACGGGGTTGGTGAGCAGAGGAATGTATGTATGGCTGTGAGACATGGGTGGGCTGGAGGAAAAAGACACTTCCTACACCAGGAATTTGGCATTGAACACAGAACACAGTTAGCAGCTTAGAATTCCAATAGCTTTTTAAAAAACAAAACCGACCCCCCAAAAAACAAAAAGCCTCACAAAACAGCAGACCCTGGCCCCCCCCCCCTGCCCCCAGTCTAATGTAACAGGCTAGCCATTAATACAATAGGAAAGACACCACAACCACAGCACTAACTCAGGTGGCACAGCAGATGGACCCAGTGTGGTGGGGACACAGCCTTACACACCACTCAGACACTGACCACTGAAAGGGGACAGGCAGGTGTCCTTCAGGGCAGTGACATGTTAGGACAAATACAAAGCACTGGGTGAAATGGCGGTGATTGGGGCTTGATTTAAAAACAAAAAAAATCTACAGATGGGCATCCTCAGGACATCACAAATAGGAATGACAGGGCCTTCTCAGAGGGCCTGGGTCAGCACCATGAACATGGCCCAGGAATTCCTGCCCTTTGAACCCAGGCTTTGTCTGGGGATACACCCCAGGATGGAATTGGGCCCTGCCCTGATTTCCAGGGAAGAGGCCCCAGTTCAGATCTCTGGGAGAGCCTTCAAGAGACACTCTGTCCTTGACCTCTGCATCCTCACCCCAATGAAAGGAAACCCCAGAAGCATAGAGGAGAGGTCCGAGTAGCCAGTGGTAAAAGTCAGCACTATGTAAGAACTGCGTAGGAGCCATTTCAGTAGATGCCCCTTCAAGGAGGCCATGCTCTGAGGCAATGACAGGGACCAGCAGGGGATTCTTATATCCTGAAGTGCCCCCAGCAGATCGGCTGCTTCAGTGATGTGCTGGCTGGACTCAATAGTCTCCCCCAGAATGGGAAAAGCCTGCAGACTGGTCCCACACATGTAGCCAGCGGCTTTCATACTCAAGGAGCTGGAGTGGTCACGCCACATGGGTGGCAGATAGCAGAGGGGTGCCTGGTGCCATGGGGGGCTGATGCTGCTAGCAGTCTCAAGGATGGAGGTGGATGAGGTGTGTGGGTGGGAGACCCGTGGTGCTGTTCTGCTTCTAGGAGAGCTGGGGCAGGGTGGGGCGGGGCAGGGAGTGCTGTGCATGTGAGAGCCAGCATGCCGGGCATGAATGAGCAGACCCAGCCAGTGTGCACAGAGCACACGGCCCTGCAGCTGACAGCTGGCAGCCAGGTGCCATCAGGGTTACAGCTGCAGATTATTCATGTGGGGCCAGGGGAAAGGAAATCACCAGGACTTCAGGGCAGTGAGACCTGAGCTCTACATTGTTATGCTGTAAGTGACCCACAGTAGAGCTCTGCCTCATGAGTAAGGTTGGGGTTCCACCTCTAGAACCCCAGAAAACTAAAACCCAAGCTAACATATGCGCCGTCCATCTGTCAGTCCAAGTCCACAGTGGAACAGGTGATGTCCAAGTCTCAGTAGTTCTTCTGACCCGGTGACAGTGACGCGGTCCCCTTGAGGCACACTGTGCTACTGAACGACAGCCTTTGGAAAAGGGCTGTGGCCAGCAGTTCCCACACGCAGGGCTAGACTGTTTGGCCACGACTTCTCTTGCTCCTTGCTACCCTGTTTTGTTAAAAAATAATCATCTCGGTAGTGTAAACTTGACCCAAATGCACGCTACAAAAAACAAAACAAAAAATCAAAGGGGAAAAAGCCTAGATGTGGCAGTCCCCAGAAAGTCAGAAAGTCCAGGCCTCGGGTCCCAGCATGCACACCTCACACCGGGTGCTGTGTATGCATGGACAGTCACCTTCTGAGACCAAATCGTACCAGTTTTCTCTCACAGCCACTGTGGACACCTGACCTTTGAGGGACAGCGGATGATGGTGTTAGGTGGCTGGTGGTGCTCACTGGAGCTGTGGGGCTGACAGGCCTGGCTGCTGCTCTTCCAAAGGAGAGTTGTCTGGAGTAGGCACAGCGTTCTCTCCGTGCGGCACCTGAGACGCGTGGCTAAGTCTCCTGAGGTACCACCTGCATCAGCTTCTGGCAGAGCACCGTCACAGAGACTGCAGGGAGGACAGGAGTGAGCACAGGGTAGAGGACTGGGGGTGAGCTGCAGGCCAGCTCCTGTCCATCTGTTCTCACCAGCCCACCTACCCTTTTGAAATTTCAAGTGATGGGGCTGGACATGGTAAACACAGGTCCTACACTAACTGGAATCAGCCTGTGCTGGGTGCCTCAGATAGGACTTTTTCA
>JADRCD010199494.1:0-48282 GCA_019843815.1 Montemys delectorum | reverse complement strand
ATATATATATATATATATATATGTGTGTGTGTGTGTGTGTGTGTGTGTAGGTGTGGAGGGTGTGTGTATGATCTGTTTGTATGTTTTCCTTATTCATTTGAATTGATGATATCCAACTTTTTTTTCCTAGCTACCTCAATATACTGACCACATTTATTTTGAACTTTATCCTGAAAATTCTAGTATATCAGACATCTTTCACTATAGGGTCTATTCTTGTTCTGTATTCTTTTGCCTGTTCATATGTCTTGCAGAATTGTGTTGAACATGGTGTGTGACAAGCTGAGTGAATGACTACAGACTGAAATAAAAGAAAGTGTTTCATGTACATTTTTCTGAAGTTGTAGTTGTGATTTGGTTTTGTATACATTTTTTCCCAGCATTTAGCCCTCTCCCTAGAAAATGAATAAATATGCATAAAACAATAATAATTTTCATGCATTAAATGCAGCCATCATACATACCAAACATGAGAGCTCAGTTTAACCAATCTTACATATCACAAGTCCTGCATGGTCTTGTGTGGAACAGCATGACATGGCTCCTGCCCCTAGAAAAGAGCCAGCAATGAGTGGGCCTCTAGGAATGTTGATGGTTGTTCTGGACAAAAGTTATTTGTCCAATAGTGTGTATATTTCCACATTCCTCCTTCAAGGAATGTTATATCTGCCACAGTTAATGATCCCATGATAATCTGAGACAGCACAAGTCAGGAGGTACGGGTGGATCTATGTCTCTGCAAAACGGTAGAACCCTGTGATTATTCAGGACAGCCTTTAAGTCTGTGGGGAAAAAAATGTTCAAAAATGAGTTTGAAAATATATAATTTCCCAACTATGTAAAGTATAAGGATCCAATGTGAATTGTATAAGGAGCTTCATAGATATAAAGGAAGAGAGGGAGCTGCACTATGAGCCAGCTTGTCAGAAAAGTACTAAGGAAGGCGGGAATAAGTGATTTAGGGGATGGTGACCACAAAGAAACATCCCACCCCACTAAGGTTTTTGTTTGTTTATTTCCATTTACAAAGGCAGGTAGATTCTTCAAATCCAGGTCAGCCTGGGACAGAGCTACTTTAGGTCCAGGCATGGTTGGAATGGTGACTTAGTGCATTCAGCTATCTTTTTGTCTGTGCTTATGTTTGCTACCTCTTTCTCAGAATCAAGGGGCTGGGATCAAGGTATGCTTATTCATGGGATAATCAAAAGGGAGCCTGGGCTAATGACTGAATTGATATATAAAATAGAAACCTGGGCTTTTGATCTCCAAGAGACGAGCTATCCAGAGAGTTTTTAGAATAGCAAGAGGGAGCTGCCTGGTAACCTCCAGAGAAAGAAGAACCCAGAGAGAGCAAACCAGAGAAAGCAAGCTGGAAAGCTGTCTTGAGCAGAACATAGGCACAAATTGACTTCGAGTTGTTTGTTTCGAGGCTCTCAGTCCTTCTCACTGAATCCCTCTCCAAGCCAAGGCTGGTCTAATCATCTAATGAAGTGGCATGGCTCATTTACTTTTACTTTTTTTTTTTTTTTTTTTTTGTCACTGATTTGCTTGAGTTAATTTTATATCTAGCTACTTTGCTGAAGTTGTTTATCAGGTTTAGGAGTTCTCTGGTGGAATTTTTGGGGTTACTTAAGTATACTATTATATCATCAGCAAATAGTGGTAATTTGACTTCTCCCTTTCCAATTCATATCCCTTTGATCTCCTTTTGTTGTCTAATTGCTCTGGCTAGGATTCAAGTACTATATTGAATAGGTAGAGAGAGAGTGGGCAGCCTTGTCTAGTCCCTGATTTTAGTGGGATTGCTTCAAGTTTCTTTCCATTTAGTTTGATGTTGGCTACTGGTTTGCTGTATATTGCTTTTACTATATTTAGGTATGGGCCTTGAATTCCTGATCTTTCCAAGGCTTTTTATCATGAAGGGGTGTTGGATTTTGTCAATGCTTTCTCTGCATCTAATGAGATGATCATATGATTTTTTCTTTGAGTTTGTTTATATAGTAGATTACATTGATGGATTTCCATATATTGAACCATCCCTGCATCCCTGGAATGAAACCTACGTGATCATGATGGATGACCATTTTGATGAGTTCTTGGATTCTGTTTGCAAGAATTTGATTGAGTATGTTTGCAATGATTTAAATATGGGAAATTGTTCTGAATTCTTCTTTCTCTGTTAGGTCTTTGTGTGGTTTAGGTATTAGAGTACTTGTGGCTTCATAGAATGAACTCTGGAGAGGACCTGCTGTTTCCATGTTGTGAAATCTTATCTCTGTGGTTCATGGTTGCCCTTCAATTTTTCCCATGGGTTTTAATCTCATATTTATTCCTGGCTGGTAAAAAGTAACCCAAACCAAGCTTCCACCAAAAGCTTTGCACATTCCACCAACGCTAACTTGAGTCCTGGGTTCTGCTGGTCTCCAGAACTTCTAATTTCTGTTGTATTTTGCTAACAAAACCATAGGACAAAAATTTTATTATGTTTACTGTGAAATCTACATATATATTGTTAGTTTAGCTTAAATTGCTTTGTTTGAATAATATAATGATGCATATTTTATGAAAATGACTTCCAAAATTATTTCTGACTTACAAGGGATCTGTGGGAATTTTGACTATACTATGGCTCAAAAGTGGTAAACACTCAGTTTAAATCATGATTTAGATAATTAATTTTTACCTTTGAAATATATAGGGTTGCTGGTGGAATTGCAAGCTAGTACAACCACTCTGAAAATCAATTTGGTGGTTCCTCCAGAAATTGGACATAGTACTACCAGAAGACCCAGCTATACCACTCCTGGGCATATACTCAGAAGATACTCCAACATGTAATAAGGACATATGCTCCACGATGTTCATAGCAGCCTTATTTATAATAGCCAGAACCTGGAAACAACCCAGATGTCCCTCAACAGAGGAATGGATACAGAAAATGTGGTACATTTACACAATGGAATACTATTCAGCTATTGAAAACAATGAATTTATGAAATTCTTAGGGAAATGGATGGATCTGGAGGATATCATCCTGAGTGAGGTAACCCAATCACTAAAGAACACACATGGTTTGCACTCATCGATAAGTGGATATTATCACAGAAGATCGGATTACTCAAGATATAATCGACAAACCACAAGAAACTCAAGAAGGAAGATCAAAATGTGGATACTTCGATCCTTCTTAGAAGGGGGAACAAAATACCCATGGAAGGAGTTGCAGAGACAAACTGTGGAGCAGAGACTGAAGGAAGGACAATCCAGAGACGACCCCACCTAGGGATCATTCCCATATATAATAACCAAACCCAGACACTATTGCGGATGCCAGCAAGTGCTGGTTGACAGGAACCTGACATAGCTGTCTCCTGAGAGGCTCTGACAGTACCTGACTAATATAGAAGTAGAGACTCACAGCAATCCATTGGATTGAGCACAGGGTCCCCAATGAAGGAGCTAGAGATAGGAGCCAAGGAGCTGAAGGGTTTTACAGCCCCATAGGAGGAACAACAATATGAACTAACCAGTACCCCCAAAGCTCCCAGGGACTAAACCACCAACCAGAGTGCACATGGTGGGACTTATGGATCCAGCTGCATATGTAGCAGAGGATGGCCTAGTCAGTCATCAATTGGAGGAGAGGCCCTTGGTCCTGTGACGACTCTATGCCCTAGTGTAGGGGAATGCCAGGGCCAGGAAGCAGAATATGTTGGTGAGCAGCTGGAAGGCAGATGGAATAGGAGTTTTTTTCAGAGGGGAAACCAGGAAAGGAGAGAACATTTGAAATGTAAATTAAAAGAAAATATCTAATAAAAAAAGATTTCACATGCATGCCATGTTTATAAGTCAATGAGTTGGATATCCTGCTAAGGAAATACATTGATATTGCTCACAAAGATAGTTAAAAAATGATGCATATAGCATGATTAGATAGTTTTGCCTCACAAATTAATATTATGTTAAAACACCAAGCTACTTATTTAATTAAAATGATCTTGAACTTAAAGTCACCAGAATAACTTGTTGTGTAAACTTTAATACCCTTGGATATTTTTACAGAAAATAGCAAATGAGCATGTCAGCATTGCTTCCTTATGTGACTATGTCATTGGGTCCCTAGTGTGGAACAGGCTGGGTAACAGGAGGAGAGAGTCCTCTGGATCCTATTGCAAATTGTGTCACAACGGGATAGATTCTACAGAACACTTAAGACACCTAACAGTGGTCCTTTCTACAGCCTTCCCTAATTAATTTCATCTTTCACTAACATCCTAGCAGGTTAGAAGCAAGCTAGGTATTACACAGTTTTTGGTGGGTCAGTTGTACAAAAATAGACTCGTATTAATTATATTTCCACTTACATTGAACATAAACTCACTTTGGACAAAGAAATATTTCTTTTTTTTTCTTTTTTCTTTTGTTTTTGTTTTTTCAAGACAGGGTTTCTCTGTGTAGCCTTGGCTGTCCTGGAATTCACTCTGTAAACCAGGCTGGCCTTGAACTCAGAAATCTGCCTGTCTCTGCCTCCTCCCAAGTGCCGGGATTATAGGCGTGCGCCACCACCGCCCGACTGAAATATTTCTTAATTGACTTCATTTTATATATTACTATGTTGAAAACAAGATTTTTTTTTTAAAATCAAAAGATAGAAAAAACAACATTATGTATTTATGGACAACTATGTGAAATATTGATACCCACATGTTATGTAATATGGAGGTACACATATTCATGCAAGCCTTTATCAGTTTTTGCTTCAATCTAATGATTACACCTCACATTTCCAGAATGGTAGCTAACTTCTGTGAAACTCCTCCTTGCAGTAGTTAGTTCCAGTCTATTGTCCTCTCTTGCTTGTCAATATTTATTTAAAAACCTTTTCTTAGCTCACAATTATTTCCCACCTAAACTATTCTTCACGATGTTGGCAAGATAAAATTTAGTATAAAGATTTAAATATGCTGTTGAAAATAAGGGAGATTCTTGTGAGCAAAAGTTACAGAACTATTTCTGGAAGGATGGTGTCAAAGGCCTCTACTCAAACCCAAATCCATTCAGGTCTCACTTGAGTTGGAACGGCTGTCTCTGCATATTTATCTTTCTCTAGAAAGGTAAGGGAACTCACACCATCTCAATAATGGAGGAATAGCCAGAGTCTTTAGGACATTATGGAAGTATTAAGGAAGAGGAAAACTGTATTTGAGTTTATATGATATTACTTTAGTGATCTTTATCCAGCAAACAGAGCTACTAAAATTAGGTGAGGTTCACTTCTGATAAAGAAGTATCAACCAAATAAAATAGTGGTTGGCTATAAAGTATTGATTTGAATGTATTCACCTTATTGTATTAAGGTACTAATCGCTACTTCTTGAAGGAAAAGGAAAACTGATTGACGACAGGCATTAACAGCAGAGTTTACAAAGCTGCTCAGTCTACCTGTTGCTGTCATAAGATTATTATATTGCGAAGAAAATGTTTAATCTTAAATGAGGATGCACTCAAATAAAGAAACAAATATAAATGAAGTAACAAAACCAAAAACACTGGCAAGATGTACTATTTGCCAGAGACTAAAAATAAAAGGTAAGTAAGAAAAATAAAATAAAATAAAATGAATGAAGAAAGGAAGTGCTAGCTTGGACAGAACATCAGTTAGGCCAAAGGCTCTAGACATGATGCTGACTTGTAACTGAGTTGTCCACCTCAATGTGAACATAGATAAGGCATACATGAGATTGTCACTAATAACTTCATCACAGACAGAGGCGAAGGAAATGCCAATACACACAAGGGGGAACTGGAAAGAAAGCACTAAAGAGCTTTACTATCTTAAGAAAGCCTTGCACAAGGTGGGAAGGGGCAGTGATGTCAGAGGACCATAGTTTTGACCCTGGATCAATTGTTAAGAACATTAGTAAGATAATGGATAAAGTTTGTAGAACCTAGGCATTTACAAATCATATTGATATTGAGTTTCCACTTGTCACTGAACAGTCTGTGGTGACTTAATTGAATGTCCTTCAGACAAATGCACTGAACTCTTGCCGAGATAGAACTTACAATCTGTCATGAAGGGTCTGAGTGTGTGCGTGTTTTCCTGTGCACACATTTGCGTTCTTGCTGAAATTTATATTAATAGTATGATTAAAAGTTTTGAGTCTTTTCTCATAGATGTTTTAATACATACTTTTGAATTTCCAAATAAACACTATGTGAGAGTTATAGTGTATAACACGATGGCATAAGTCTCAAACTCTTGAGATGTCTTTTTACATAAAAGTGAAAAAACGCACTTTGGAAATAACATCACAGCAGCAGGGACACTGTGGGGAGCCTACACTTCTTTTTTTTTTCCTAAATCTCAATTTAGTGAGGTGTGGAAAATGATCAACTTCCTTCTGAGAGAGTTTAACCTACAGTATTAGATCCAAGAAAATATTGAGTTGAAATGGTTTCATTTAAATCTATGAATATTGCCTGGCAGTGGTGGCACATGCCTTTAATCCCAGCACTTGGGAGGCAGAGGCAGGCGGATTTCTAAGTTCGAGGCCAGCCTGGACTACAGAGTGAGTTCCAGGACAGCCAAAGCTACACAGAGAAACTCTGTCTCAAAAAACAAAAAACAAAACAAAACAAAACAAAAAAAAAAGCAAAACAAAACAAAAAACAAAAAACCCTATGAATATTATGATTTTTATGAATGGAAGAGAAACTGAAGTCTCAAGCAAAACATGAAGGTAACCTTGTAGATAGATAAAATGAGTTTTCCCAGTTAGTGCTAAAATTAAAGGTACATTATACAGTAACTGCTCTGATGTGAAACTAAGTGGCTCCTATTGGGACTGGGCACATATCCTCGGAAACTGCAGAGAAATGTTCTTACCAGTTGAGCCAAATGCCCAAGCCCCATACGCCTGTGGTCTACAAACAGGTTGATTTATAATGTGGACCTGGAGAAGGGAAATTGATAGATTAGTACTTACATCTCAGTTTGAAAATATAACAAACTGAAAAACAAAGCGAACAATATACTCATATTTCACTGAAATGGCTATTTTTTTTTCAACTTTACTTGTTTAGTATTTCAATTGCTTACTGAGGACATATTTTATGAACAGGAAATAAAATAAATTTCAAATTTTTTCCATTTTATTTTAAGGCTAGATCTCATTACCATCTGCCAATGCAGTGGACTCAAACTCTTAGGCTCAAAAGATTTTTCTAACAGCATTTTTGTAGCAAGAAATATAGGTGCATGCTATCATTCCCAGCTATGAAATTCACTTAGTGCTTTATTTTAATGGATTAATTATGTAATTTAGCACATGTGTGTGCATGTGTGTGTGTGTGTGTGTGTGTGTGCGTGTGTGGAGAGGTGTGCACACAAAATCAGAGTCCTTGCTTAACCGAGGGTAGTTTATGAGAGTCTGTCTTCACTTTCAACTCTGTGGCTCCTGGGAATTAAGCTTAGGTCATCAAGAGACAAGGACAGTGTTTTTATCCACTGAATCATATCACTACTCTCTGTTAATTGTTTTGACAGTTCTTTTAATTACTAGATTTTTTATTTTCATGCTGAACTCTATGTCATTTTCCTTAACAACTAAATCACATCGTGACTTTCAAAAGTTAAACATAAATTTGTAAACTGTGCACTTTTGCTAGTTTTCGGATAATAGCACACTGATAGAAAATGGAACTTCATTTAAAGTTCATTTATTTGGTGTTAGAATACTTGAGCATAGAAATGGCCATTCACTGTACAATAAGTTATACCTGCCAATAAATTCTATTAATATTGAATTAATTTTAAAAATGCACTGTCTATTACTTACTGATAAGCCACAATACTCAATGGCTTTGCTCTTATATAATATCCTGGAGGTAGGGTGAGTGCATGTTGATGTTTATTAATACATGTCTTGTTGGTTACATTGACAAATTTGTAGATGACATTTGATAATAGGTTTTCAGCTTGTCCATGTGTCTGTACTCCAGTACATACTACTAAGTAAAGTACATGTGATTTATAAAGAATGTGGCAACAAACATCCCAACAAGAGAAAGATGATATAACATAAGACAAATATATATATATATATATATATATATATATATATATATATATATACACTTATGTGTGTTGCAAGTTGAAGAGGTTTCATTTGCATTGGAATTCACTATAAAAGATTGAATGAGGTACAATGAAAACTTATATTTTTATGCAGATTCCTAGGTGTTTGGAGTGTAACAGACTAAGGTGAGAGCAAAGTTTGGTAAGCTGTAAAATGCTCTGGGAATTTGCCATACGCAGTCAAACAGCATAGCCAGCCTTTGTGACCTTACTGAGCAGCAGTTAGAAGAAAATTCTCACAACCTGCCTTTTTTGACCCTTCAGGTTTCCCACTGAGACTCTTCCCTCCTGAAGTTCAACTGGAAGCCTTAGGGGCCAGGAGTCCCATGGCATGACCTTCAGAGGTGAACATCCTGAGTGAGCCTCGTGATTCAAGAATAGGGCCAACTAGGGTAGAAAGGAAGCGCGGTGGAGCCAGCAAGAAGGCTAAATTTAGAAAGGTTTGAAGTAGATGCCCTATGTGCTGACTAACAACTTGGTGAGAGTACTTCTCTCTACAGAGCCGAGTTTAAAATTAATTTGGAAAATGCGTGCAAATGAGAAAGAATTCGGTTACACTGTAATTATAATAAAAGAGACAACTGGATTCTAAAATAGAAAAAACATATAGTAGACAAATTTGCATTTCAATATATGATAAGTAAGATATAGCAACACAAGGGGAACCTTTGTATTCATATTTTCTGGGGACACACCCACAGTTAGAGTTAACAGAGTATGCAAAATGCACAGTGTGGATCTATGCTGCCTTTCCCTCTACACCCAGCAGCAGAGCTTCTGAGCAATATTTCAAAAAAGGACCACAGTAATCAATCTTCTTAGATGAGGCCGTTGTAGCAAGCATTACACTTAGTGATAGCTGTATTTGTTACCCTGAGGCTGTAGTTGTAGATGTTAGCAATTTGATTTAAAACAAAGACAGTCAACTTTGCCTGTAACTAAATTCCAGAATTTGTAACAAATAAGTTAAAGCTGGGGAAAACATTCTTCTTATGTACTTTGCAATGGCTGGTACTGAATTAGTTACAGAAGCCTTAGCATAGATTACCAAAACCTACTACAAAGTTTCAGATTTAATATAATTTCTATGATACCACTTTTGAAGCTTCTCACACAATTAAAATAAATTTTTACCTTGGTGATGGATGAAGACGTATACTGCTGTTAATGAGCAGTAATAAAATTTATGATTTATTTACAAAACTTAAAGCACAGAAGAGTACTATATAGGAATGAATTTGGTAAATCGATTTTTTTTTAAGTTGAAAAAAATATAAAGTTCATGTTATTGGAAATTTATAAGAATATCTGTATAATTTAAATGTGATGGTTAATTCGATTTGTGCAGATTAATGTTTTTTTAAACTAAAATAATCAATTTCAACATTTACACTTATAATTCTCAAAGATTTTAATGTAAAGTATTTCCAACAAGTTCTTTAGTTTGTCATGAGTTTAAAAATGAATATAAACATTCATTAACTTGTTACCCTATAAGTTTCAGCAGATAATCAACCTATTACATGAAAACAGTTTTAAAATGTGTGGAGGTTTGAATATGCTTGACCTAGGGAATGGCACTGTCAGGAGGTGCAGCGTTATTTGAGGAAGTGTGGGCTTATGGGAGGAAGCTGGTCATTGTGAGGGTGGGCTTTTAGACCCTCCTCCTAGCTACCTGTACACAGTCAGCTCCTGGATACCTTTCGATGATCCTACCTTGAACATAATAGACTCTGAACATGTAGGCAAGCCCCCAAGTAAATGGTGTCCTTTATTAGAGTTGCCTTGGTCATGGTGTCTCTTCGCAGGAATGGAAACCCTAAGACAAAATGTAATATTTTAGAAGTTTCCTGTGAATCCACTGTTATGAATCCATTATTGCTACAAGCTAGATTTGCAGAAGATAGTTCAAGGAAAGAAAAACAAAATGTCATTTTTGTAAATTATTAAGTTTAAAAAACTTTTCAAATAATTTGTTACAAAATTATCTATGTAATACAATTACAAAATTATCTATGTAATACAATTATAAAATCATTCACAGTCTAAAAATCTAAAGAGCATTGGGCAGATGTATAATAAGACAAAAGTCCATGCAATATAATACAGCTGGGTAAATATCAACAAAGAAGATTCTACAAATTAAAATTTTCACAACTCATCTCAAATTAACAACTTAGCTTATTGCATTTCATAGGCTAGGAAGTTAAAATACGCAACAATAAGGGAAGAATTTTTGATATTCAAACAATAGAATTTATCATTTATTCGCCAGTCATTACTATGTATATTTTTCTAACCTAAGGGAAAGTAAATTTTATGTAATAGTTACTATGTATTATAATACCGATCCTAGGTTTCCTTGCTGTTTCTTGTGGAGTTTATTTATCCAATGAGGTAGTAATATAATTGATTAAATATTCAGTATTCAGCCCATTCCCCATCCCCTTTGCCTCTAAGAGGGTGCTCCCCCACCTAGCCACCCACTCCTGCCTTACCCTCTAGCATCCTCCTTCTCTGGGGCATCAAACCTCCACAGGACCAAGTACCTCCAGTCCCACTGATAAGACAGTCTTCTGATACAAAATGTAGTGAGAGCTATGGACCCATCCATGTATATTCTTTGGTTGGTGGTTTAGTTCCTGGGAGCTCTGAGGAGGTCATGTTAGTTGATACTGTTGTTCTTCCTATGGGGATACAATTACTTTCAGCTCCTTAAGTCCTTCCCTTAACTCTTCCATTAGATCGTCCATTCCCCACACTCCATCCAATATTTATCTGTGAGTATCTGCATCTGTCTTAGTCAGATGGTGGCAGAGCCTATCAGAGAACACCCATACTAGGCTTCTACCTTGCAAGCACATCTTGGCATCAGCAAGTGTCAGGGTTTGGTGTCTGTGGATTGGATAGATGCCTATGTGGGGTGGTCTCTGGATTGCTTTTCCTTCAGTCTCTGCTCCATTCTTTGACCCTGATGATTTTTTGTTGTTGTTGTTGTTTTTAAGACAACCACTAAACCAAAAATAGGATGAGACTGAGTATTTTAGCCATAATTAATAGAAGTCTTAGTCAGTTTGCAGAAGTTTGTGGCAATTTTTGTGTAAATATTGAGAACATGTCTGTTCAGAACTTTGAGATAATCCTTTCATTTTCTGTTGCATGTTATTTACTTAGAGTTATGTGTTATTTATTATGACTAAGTAGTACTTTCAGAAGATGTGAAATTTAAATTTCTATGGCAAAAAAAGTATAAGATATTATATATGTTCTAAATGCTTACACAAAGAAGTTAAGAAGTAAAATCATATTAAATATAACTCTTTTTTTTTCTTTTTTTTTTTTAAAGATTTATTTATTTACTATATGTAAGTACACTGTAGCTGTCTTCAGACGCGCCAGAAGAGGGCGTCAGATCTCATTACGGGTAGTTGTGAGCCACCATGTGCTTGCTGGGATTTGAGCTCATGACCTTCTGAAGAGCAGTCGGTGCTCTTCCTCACTGAGCCATCTCACCAGCCCATAACTCTTAAGATGTATTTATTATTTATTCATTTTAATGTCAATTTTTCATTGACTGTATGCATATCTGTGTAAGGATGTTAGATTCCCTGAATCTGGAGTTACTGATAGTTACAAACCACCATAAACATAATGTTAAAATAATATTTCTCCTTGACTCAGCCTATAATAGCATGCAAAGGGTTTAATTCATAAAGGTTTTCAAAGAAGAGATAAAAAAGACACCAGTATTCAGACTTATAGACAAATAAAAATACTGTAAATGGGTAGACTTAAGAATGGAAATTAAGTTTGAATGTAGGAATCTGAGCATTAGAAGTTGATCCATTTTGAGGAATGAGGAAACATTATATATGTATCATGAGTTTGTGAAAAATCATTAAAATCATCTGCCTGAAACAAGTCTTAATAGACTTTATTAATTGGCTTTGCCTGGCTAATTTGTTGTAATTTCATGAGCTGGTAAATCTTCTTTAGAAACTGGTGATGTGCCTAAGTTATAGGATTTTATTTTCTTATTCATCAATAGTTTGAGGGAATTTTCTTTGAAGTTGCACATGTTCATATTAGCTCTGGTTGCTCACCGTCTTTCACACTCTTATTTGCATTCAAATTATATATTTAATACCATGAGACAGTCTTCTCATTTTCTTATTTTGTAGTAAGATTTTAAATTATACTTTTATTCTTTAAAACTTTCATTCAGTTATTTAATCTACATTAACCATTAACCGTATTCATGCAACATGAACTGTCAACAGTCCCACCTACTACCCTCATATAATTTCCAGCTCATATCTTATATGTGTTTATTTAACTTTCATTATTGATAGCCATGTTAGTCCAATTTGTAAAACCATTATATATATATATATATATATATATATATATATATATAGAGAGAGAGAGAGAGAGAGAGAGACCCATACATACATACACATATACACACACATATATACACACATACACTCATGTATCTTCTGTGCGCAACCACTGTGGCATGGAAAACCTACCAGAGGCCATTCACAGGAAAGATAGTGGCTCTTTCTCGCTCATTCTGCATCAAATGCCAACATATCTTCCAACTGAGAGTGGGGCCGGAAGATCCCCTCCCAGACCCATGTGCCTATTTTGAAGCACTTGATTTTGTGCAGGAAACCACATCTATTATAAAAGTTGATGTATAAAACATATAGTTTTTGAAATTAAAATTCCACAGCTTCCCTGCCTGTCTACTAGCACTTCAAATCTTTATACTCACAAAAAAAGGACATGCAAAGATCCTTGAAGTGTAGGTGGGAAGAGGTTGGTTTAGATGACACATCTACAGCTGTGCTTTCAGCGTTCTCTAAATATGCATGCTCTGAATATGACTCTCCACATTAACCAAGGATTATGCAGTGATAGAAGGATTGAGAATTCAATAAAGTATTGTTAGTTAAATCTAAGTATGTACCAAGAAGCCTTGTGGAATACTAATTAGCCATAATATAAAATAAAATATAAATGTAATATATAAAAATAAATATATATTTATACATTATATATAAAGTATACATTATTTAATACATGTAAAGTATATAAGTACATTATATAAAGTATGTATATGTACATTATATAAAAATATGTGTATAGATATATGTACATATTGTAAATATGTGTGTGTTTATGTAAAGTGTGAGAAGATATATGTTCCATATAAGACAACGCTGTTTCCATAAGACAGGGATTATTAAATGTGAATCTCAGTGTTAGGCATAGGCTTGTATTCTATGAGTTACTATTACTTAAGGATGAAACAGGCTACTCAAAACACCACAGGCTGTTGTCTTGTTCTTGGTTGCCCAACATAACTAGGTGGTAGGACTCCAAGTAGAGGGAAGAAGACAACAATCCACCTATAAAACCTTCAACCCACAAGAAGGGCAGAGTCAGAAATGGAGCAACATTAGATCCTTCACATAGGCAAGGACCAGTCCCTGACACCATTAATGATATTCCGTTTTGTGTGCAGACAGGAGCCTAGCATATTGGTCTCCTGTGAGACTGCACGCAGCAGCTGACAAGAACAGATGCAGAGAGACACCTACAACCAATCAAGCTTGTGGAAGAGTTTGTGAAAGGATTGAGGAATCGGAGGGGAGAGGGACTCCACAGGATGACCAACAAAGTCAACTAGCTGGGACTCTTGAGGACTCCCAGAAACTGAGCTACCAACCAAAGAATGTACAAAGGCTAGGCCCCTGCACTGATGTAGCAGTTGTGAGGCTTGGTCTTCATGCAGGTCTACCAACAACTGGAATTGAGGCTTACCCTGACTCTGTTGCCTGCCTGTGAATCCTATTCCGTTTACTGGACTGTCATGTGTGGCCTCCTTGGGAGTCCTTCAGTGACTTGAGGTGTCAGGTTGGTTGGAATGGGGGGGATGGGGGGGAGTGTTGGGGGATGGTGGGGACCTCCCCCTTATCAGAGATGAAGGGGAAGAGGAATCTGTGTGAGGTGAGGGCTGATGGAGGGGTAGGGGCTACAATCAGGATATAAAGTATATAAATAAATATATTAATAAAAAAAAACCTAGGTACTAAGAACAGTACGTTGAAAACTCCACTCACATTGGATCTAGACCAACAAACCTTGAACACCTCAGAATATAAATAGCTCTGCTTACTAGCTTTCATAGGGCCAGAAGGGTAGTAAGCAGGCCTCTAGGGAAGAAAGGGGACATTATTTGCTTATGATGATTTTTACATTTATCTCTCCTCTGAGAATTTGGAAATTTACTGGATGTTTTTAATAATGATTGCAAGATCTGATAAGACCCTTTTGTTGAAAATATCATATATAGAGCTTAAAATACATTGAGAAACCTATATTAACATGTGTGGGAAACACTGTCTATTGGTGTCTTTGATACTACTGGAAGGCTGAGGGGTGAGATATGCCATCTGTGATCTCATCCAGTATTGTACTTGCACGTTACAGTACGGAGGATTGTTCAACAGGAGGAAATTCATACTTGGTTAAAAAACACAGTCAAAAACCATAGGTAAAAAATGCGTAGACTCTAGGAGATAACTTACTGATATTGTTTTCATAAATAGTTACGCTGTCAAACTGCTTTCTAAATTTTTATGCTTATTTCAAGACTTATGATTTTTCCAACTGTAATTAGAAAAGTTTTTTTTTTTTATTACTGTAGGTAGTTAATGTTTAAACTCATTATTCAGGTGCTGAAAATAAGGGACCATAAGTAGTTCTATACAGGACATTTATATCCCATCCTCAATGGACCATCACAGAAGAGAGGCAGAGAGAATGCAGGATATGCGGCATGAGAATGTGCTAGGAAAGGCTGTCTTCTGAACCTTAACATGCCTGCTGCACAGAATTCCCATCAGTGTGCATCACCGAAGAACCAGTCAATCAAGGTCCAGTATGAATGAGGGAAGGCCTCATACACACTCCTATCTTAGGTTCTAATGATGGCCGCTGATGAAGGGGGAGTTACTTTTGTTTCAGGATGTGTACACGGAAGGTTCCCTCATGTTCCAGAGGATGACCTCCACATCCAGGCACATACATGCGTATGTGAAAATTTCAAACAATTTTAAAATAAAAATACTTAGTTTAAGTTAAAAAAAATAAGTATAATTGTATAATCTAGAACTAGAATATAACAAAAGTGGAGATTCGATAAAATTAATGCTTAAAAGAGCTTAAGTGCTGAAGAGTCACTTCATCTACATGGGCATAACATAGTCATGAAGAGATCTTATGTTCTTATTTATTTGAATATTTGTATTTCATATAGCAAAGATTTGTTTTAACATAGTGTATTATTAATGCTACGTGATTAGGTGTTTACTGACTCACTTTATCTTTCAACGTACTTTAAATGGTTTTAAAAGAAATTTATAGTAAAAAGAAAAGAAGCAATAATTTATACATGTATAGGTGAGCTTTATAAGAACAGTGAAATTAAATTACAGGAATAAGAGAGGACATTTAAAGCAATATAAGAAGGCACTTTGCCTTTCCTTCAGGCTCTGCTCCACACTTTGTCTCCGCATTTCCTCCCGTGAGTATTTTATTCCCCCTTCAAAGAAGGGCTGAAGTCTTCCTTCTTCTTGAGCTTCATGTGGTCTATGAATTGTATCTTGGGTTCTCTGAGCTTTTGGGCTAATATCTACTTATCACTGTGTGCATATCACGGGAAGGGGATAACATCCAAAAAGTAAATAAAGAAAAGATCCAAAGTAAGGACAATCCAGAGACTGCTCCACCTGGGAATACTTCCCATATTCAGTCATCAAATCTAGACACTATTATGGATACCAGCAAGTACTGGATGACCAGAGCCTGATATAGCTTTCTCTTGAGAGGCTCTGACAGTGCCTGACTAATAGAGAAGTAGAGGCTCACAGCCATCCATTGGACTGAGCACAGGGTCCCCAATGAAGGAGCTGAAGGGTTTGCAGTCCCATAAGATGAACAACAATATGAACTAACTAGTACCCTCAGAGCTTCCTAAAACACCAACCAAAGAGTACACATGGTGGGACTAATGGCTCCAGCAGCACATGTATAGCAGAGGATGGCTTAATCGGTCATCAGTGGGAGGAGAGGCCCTTGGTCCTGTGAAGGTTCTATGCCCCAGTGTAGGGGAATGCCAGGGCAGTGGGTTGGTAAGCAGGGGGAAGGGAAAGGGAACAGGGCTTTGTGTTTTTTGTTTTGTTTTGTTTTTCCTTTCTTTTCCTTTCTTTTTTTTTCCAGAGGGGAAACCAGGAGAGTAAATATTATTTGACATGTAAATAAAGAAAATATCTAATAAAAAATAAATAAAAAAGAAAATATCCAATAAAAAAAGACAAAAATTGAAAAACAATACAAACAAACAAAAAGGCAATTTGCATTTGGAAATTGGATCTATAAATAAATAATAAAAGCCTGATACACATTTCTCCTTTTAAATATGATGTGTCTGCATTAGTGTGCTGCTCATGAACATAAGGGCGCCTGTCATGTTATCAGTATTACATCAATGTGTCATGTCCTAGAGTTGCAATGTCTCACTGGGGTATCTTAGGAAGTACAGGCCCTCCTACTTCAACACTGCTAGTGATATCTGGTGATATATGCTAATAAATTTACTTTTATCTCTGAGACTAACAGAAAAATGCATTTATGGCTCTTAATTTGGAAAATATATTCTGATCTTGAAAGTCTAATAATAAAGGGGGTTTCATACAAATCTATTTGTATTATATCATCCTTGATTGTTGACTTTCATTGTATCTATTAATTAAAACATTTTAATTAAGTGCTTAGAATCATATGACCCAAATACAAAATATTCAAAACTGAAAATATCTAACAAATAAATTATTTAAAATAATTCATACAGATAAATTTGTCAATAATAAAATTGTTGGCAAATTAAGGGTTAAATACGGACACATACTTTTAAAAAGTACACTAAGGCATCTGATACAATGTTATTTTATTGATAACATGAAGCAAGATTCTGAACCTCCACAAGTTGTCTTCATTTTTAATTTAATTTTTTGTTTATTTTTTGTCATATATTATACCCATACTGGAGTTTCCCCTCTCTCTTCTTCTCACAGCCTTCCCTCAAATCCATTTTTCCTTTTATCTTCAGAAGAAGGCAGGCTTTTAAGAGATATCAGCCAAATATGGCATATATGTTATATTAAGAAATTGTACCGCCCCTCAAATTATGGCTGGAGAAATAACCCTCAGGGAAAAGGGTTTCCAAAGCAGGCAAAAGAATCAAAGAAAGATCTTGCTCTTACTGTTAGAAGTCTCACAAGAAGAAAAAGCATAAGTGTATGTGTAGTGCCTACATCAGATTTATCCAGGTTCCCTGAGAGTCAGTTCAGCCTCTGTGAGCTCCTATGGGCTAATCTTAGTTGATTCTACAGGTTTTATTGTGGTAACTTGCCCTCTCCTGTACCTAAAATCCTTGGTATCCCTCTTCCACAGGATACCCAGGGTCTACCTAATGTTTTTCATCACAAGATAGGATTTTTCATCACTTAATAAGAGGATCATGCGATTTTTTTTTCAGTTTATTTACATGGCAGATTACATTGACCTATTCTAGGTTGAATGATTCTTGTTTCTCTGGCATGAAGCCTACTTGATTATGGTGGATTATGCATATTGTTCTAATTATTTTATACTACAATTAAAACTTAAGGTAATACTTTACAATGGGAAATATTAGGAAGCTATGAGTAACATTATTTGCCATATCTTGCTAAATACTGTTGGTTAGCAATTTTGTAAGAGAAATTCTACATTACATTATTTCAACATATTGAATTTCTTATTTCACAAAAGTGTAATAAGCAATATCTAGACCTTTGTAATCTATTTCATCAAATATTTGGATATATTCATGCTAACACAATGTGGTACATTGTACCAAACCACATTTCAAAGCCTAAGCAGTAACAATTTTACAAGCTGTTAGAGAGGGAGACAATTAGCCAGTTCAGTTTTTGCAATGTTGAAGTTTTAGCTTAAAAGCAACACTTTCCAATGAGTCGCAGTTTCTGAGTCTTTGAGTTAATTAAATACAGTCACAAACCTGACATGGGCCTGAAGAACAAACGGGAAGGAAAGAAAATACTCCATAAGTGAATGATCTTTCCAATCCGGACTTAAGCCTCCAGCCAGTTTCAAGACTGCTGAAACTCGCTTTACTTGGGTTTTCTAATGTAGCTTTACATCAGGCTGGAAAACTATTTTCTATAATTTAGAGAGTGATGAAGTAGGAAATATGAGAGAGACCACAGAGGCTGTGGTTGTGAGAAACATGGTCTACAACATGTCTTCCTGAAGAGAAATGAATTACATAGTAAAGAACAAAAGAACTATCTGGAAAATGGACCACTCAAAACTCATTATGAGCTCTAAACAAACAAACAAACAAACAAACATCAAACAAACAACAAACAAACAACAAACAAACAAACAAACAAATAAAGCCAGGAGGAATAAAATAAAATAGGAAATAAGTGACAAGAGGGAGTCATAGAAAACATTTCGTTTTTTGTCTCTGTCTCTGTCTCTCTCTCTGTCTCTCTCTCTCTCTCTCTCTCTCTCTCTCTCTCTCTTTCTCCCTCTCTTTCTCTCTCCCTTTCTCTGTCTTCTCATTGTCTGGTTCAGTCTAGATTCTTAGATGACCCTCGCCGTACTCTCACTCCTACCTATAATTAAATACTTCTTTCAACCATGCCTTGAAAAAAATCATAACCCTTAAGAAGTTATCAACAAATAGACTGAAGGCAGTTATTAATAAATCCATGTAGCAAAAAAATCAAAATGGAAATTCAAAGAAATTTAAATTTAATTTTTACCAGAAAATATTAACAGATATTAATATGGTATGAAATTCAGTGACCTTGTAATAAACTGGAATTATGTATACAATATATAATACACAGAGAAAAATGTTTGAAAATCGGCATAATCAAGCCCAGCATAGTGGCATTACCTATAATACAAGAATTTGAGAGGTTAAGAGAGATGGATCAAAAGTCTAGTGCCAATTTTGGCTAAGCATTAAGTTTAAAGACAGCCAAGACCACTATTTAATATATGAATACATGGATAAATGAAGAAGCACATGCATGCATAAATGAATGAATGGATAGTAAATATAATATCTGAACTTGGATGCACACACATGAAAATGCATATACCTGAGGATAAAGGAGCAAAGACAGACCTAGTAAGCATAACCCAAACTTAAAACTTTGTAGAGAAAATGATGCCAAAGAAAGAAAATCCAGATGTAATGTAATTAAATCTCCCAAATCAAAGGGAAATCCTTAAAGCAACATCAAGAAAGAGAGAGTTCGTGTCTTTAACTTTCATCTGTTTGTACCCAAAGAGATGAGTCAACCATAGTGGGTAATGACCATAACAGAAGAAATACTGTTTGATCTGTAATTCTCTGACAGAACAATGGAGAGACAAAAAAGGCCAGAAGCCGTTGGTAGCTGAGGTGATAGTAGGAGTGAGAGTAATTGATAATTTATTTCCTCACCATATGGTAGTGTTAGTTGGATTTAATGGGAAAGAGAGAGTATGCTGAATACCTGAGCTCTGACATCTTCATCGCTAGGTTACTTGCTCTCAATTTTATCAGACTCAGTCTCACCATATTGTAATAAAGTTTTAATTGTGAAAACTACAAGTGTAACTAACTTCACATTCAACTGTATGCTAATGGATTTTTTAAATGAGTAGAAATAACAAATGATGTAAATATATTCTGAGTTTCAAAAGAACTACAGGCAACTAAGGAATGATGAGAGTAAAAGAAATAGTCTTCCCCCGGGAGGAGCATTCCAATTAGCTACCCAGTCCCAAATGCACAGCTCTAGAAACATTTATAAAAATAGCATCATACAAACTGAACAGGATGTGTTTAGAAATATATATGGATATGCATATGTGCATATAAAAAGAATTAATGAAAAAAGATGCCATGAATTAAGAAAGAAAAATCAAGGAAGGGCATGTGAGTTTGAACAGCGAAAAGGGAAGGGGAAGATGATTTAATGATGTTATAATCTCAAAATTATATAAATAAAATTAACATAATGTAGGTAATCAAAATCATATATTGCTGAATGCTTATGAGATTCCAGCTTGCTATATTTAAAGTATGACTGCTACTGACCAGATAGTTTAATGGTGAGAACGACTGGAGACATGATTTAGAAGTCTTAAAGACTTCTGTACCACAAACTTTCAAAAGAGACTCCTTTTCTACATAATTTCTCATTACTGAGACTGTATTTATATATTATCTGTTTTACCAAAAATTTTATATTAAAAGTTTTATTTATGGACTGATATAGTTATAAGTAAATCATTGTCTCTATACATACAAATGTCTATCAGGTTGTTCAAAACACAGAAATATATATAAACATAAAACCAGTACAGGAAATTAAGTGGTACATTAAGATATACAGAATCAGCCTAAGTGGAGCAAAGAAAGAAGACAAATAATAATGAAAAATAAATAGATGACCTTAGACTGAGATAGGGTAAACAAAGGAGGCGGCATAGAAGCCTGGCTTTGCTTCTGCAGATTATTGAGTATCTCCTGCGCACTTAAGGACTTTACTCTCTCATCCCCGTGGGGCACCGAAGTGCTCATGCAGACTTTTAAATGCCTCATTAGCTAATGTTTTTATTCATTATGATAGCCCTTTCTGTATAATACCTTCTTGATGACTCAGCAGAGAACAGTATTTTGTTATTGTTGTTGTTCAAGCTGTCTCCTAAAAGGGACACCGAAATTTATCTAAGCTTCAAAAGAACTTTATCCTAAGTAAAGACTCAGGTGAGGAAAACTCTTCCCTTTTCTCTCCTCTTTATTTTGTCCTTTCATTGCATGAAATAATCTTATTCAATTTACTATCAAATAAAATCATTACATTTATCATATAGTTGTTGATAGTAGAAAAACAAATAAAACAAACTTGATATAACTTTAAATTGAGTTTAGGTGAAAAACTTCTAATAAGGGGAAAAAAACGTTTGTAAGGGTAAATGCATATTACAGTTACATGCGTGTGTCTGTGTGTGTTTTATGAGTGTGAGCAAGTGCGTGCACAAGTGTGTTTGTATAACTGTGTGAATGGGTGCATATGCAAGTGTATGTACATGCACTAAAAATTCAGAGACTATGAGAGATAGGGTGAGGAAAAGCAACTAGAAATAACTAAAGATGACAGAGAGATGGATAAGCCTGTTGAGTCCTTTTATAGGAGAGTATGAAGAACTACTTCAAAGAGTACTATTTGTGAAATATGGTGGGAGAGATGGAGAGTTTAATGGTTTTCTGGTGAAGAAACTTACACGTACAGTTCTCTGTGATATAAAAGTGTGCTGAGAGATCTGAATACAAGTTGAACTGAGGTGTGGTATGCAGTGTGAAGAGCATTCAGAGATTAATTTGTAAAGGTCACGAGATCCAGTTCAGACAGGATATTGTAGGTGAGGAAACTGTATTTAAGTGCTTTAATAAGCTGTATCACATCCAACTGTCATATTGTAAAAGGATCACTGCAGATGAAGAGCTGAGTAGAACTCTCTTAATCGGGAGATTACGTTATTCAGGCTGCATCTGGAAGGAAGTACAGACAGTATTTGATGATGTATTGGCATGGTAGAAAGAGGAAAATCAAAAACTGTCATGTTTGAAATGAGAATCTGAGTGAATAATGGTGCCATTCCCTACAGGACAAAAGTCAGGAAAAAGATTTGGCAGGGTCACGGACATCTAGAGGGGAACCTAGGCATTTAGGGACAGCATGCCTGAATTTTGTATTAGATATCCAAGGGAAAATCAGGCAGGAGGTAAAATTAACTAGAATACATTGATTTTGAGCTTGGGAAAGGGTCATATCTAGAGAAATAAATCTACTTGTCATCTACAGCTTTTCTGTGTCACTTGGGAAATATGACTGGAAACTAGGAAAGGGCATTGAGTCAAAAACAAACTCTTTTAGGAAACAGACAATCATTCAAAGGATTTTACTTTGAAATCATGCAAGATCAAATATTGTATCCTAGATAATTTTTTAAAACTAATGATTAGTTCTAAATGATAATATTTGCCACTCAATTTATATTTTAAAAAGTTATTTTTTTAAAGAATCATATAAAGAGGGGATAAAATAGTTTTTATTTTTCATAGTTTAATTGAAATAAGTTTTTAATATCTTTTGTTCATCTACCAAAAAAGTATGACTTGCCTCTAATTGAGCACACTGGATTATTGGATTATAAGGACTAGTCTATTAAAGGGATATGGTGAGACTCCACAGGTAGCCCATTTATAAGGTTGTATATCAGTGAAACCTGCAATAATTAAACAGTATTTTCCAAACAAGGCAGGGCCACTGTACACAGAAATCCAGGAACTTTGATGGTAAGCACAAGACCTTCACAAGATCATGGCAACTCCAACCAACCAACCAACCAAACAAACAAACAAACAACCCCAAAATAAGTGTGATGCAACTCCAAATCTCCTCGTTAGTTGAGGAGCATGAGGCAGTTGGTGGCTGCTGTACTATGGAGAGTCTACTTTCCTTGGGGTCAGCATGGGCACTCACTCACAGAACGTTCTATACTAACAACAATTGTGGAGAAAAAATGCTGAGGCTGGGACTAGGGGGGCACCTAAGAGGAGGAAATGGGAGTTGTGTTTATCGAAAACATTATAGAGATGAATGAAATTCTCAAATGATAAAGTAATTAAATAAAAGCTAAATATTTTATTTTTTATTGAGAAAATCATGTTTTATATTTCTCTATTTGTATTTATATAATTAATATTTAAATAAATAGTAAATTGAAAGTTTTAAGTATAAAAAATCTCCTTCATGAATTTTTTTGAAGTGTGTACAATACGAAAAAACCCAAAGATTGACATAAAGGAATATAAATATTAATTGAATAAATTAACCATGGAAAGATAACAAAACAAAAATAATAGTTCTGAAGATAACACTGCCTACTCTTTCCTGGATAATTTTGTGGGCATATATATATGCATTACAGCCATCTAATAATTACTAAGGCAGTTGGTTACTTTTTAAAGTACATGTGGCAACTAATGGAAAATAATACCACTTAAATAACAAAACCACATATATAATATAAATTTCATGTGACTACTGTCAGATAGATCCTATACCACTATACTCAAAATTAATTATATTCATTATTATTATATAGAAATCAATTTATCAATTACTTAGGTAATTTCATTCATTAGTTGCTTATTAAATATTGTTCTATATTTGTTTAATATTATGCAAAATTTATTAACTCACATGCCAATATTACTCAAGTTATGTTTTGAAATTTATGGCAGCACATTCTAATTACTTAGAGTGCCATACATTTGCAGAAGGCCACCTGTGTAACACTCCCTTGTTTCTATTTAATTATATACCAATAAATAGCATCAAAATAAAGTTAGTTTTCTGATGTTCATTCATAGCCTTTTAAATTCATGTGCTTAATTTCATATGTGTAAAAGATAAACCTTTGTTTTGTTTTGTTTTGTTTTTTCAGACAGGGTGTCTCTATATAGCCCTGGCTGTCATGGAAATCACTCTGTAGACCAGGCTGGCCTTGAACTCAGAAATCCTCCTCCCTCTATCTCCCAAGTGAGGGAATTAAAGGCGTGCACCACCACTGCCCAGCATGGTAAACTTACTTTAAGTAAGTATTTATTTTATACATATTTGATAGTACTTTTTAATCTGAAAAACCAAAGAAATTCATGAGCTAATTTGTAAAATTTGACCACCTTAAAAATAATGTTTTTATGTTATAAATATAATGTTACGTTTTAGATGAAGTAAATATTTTTTTATTTTTACTAAACTAATACAATTTATTTTAAAATATACAACTCAGTATTGGCATATTTTAAGTGATCAAAATAATTTATAATAGTTAAATGTTCCTTAAATATACATGATACCTTCTGAAGCTAAAAGTAATTAATATGCGCTCAACCAGTTTTTTTTTCCAATACTCTATTTTTTTATTAGATATTTTCTTTATTTACATGTCATATGATTTCTCCTTTCTCAGTTTCCTCTCCAAAAAAACAAACAAACAAAAATAACAAGAACAAACTCCTGTTGTCCCCCCCTCCCCATGCTTGCCACCCCACCCTCTCCCAATAATTGGCCCTGGCATTCCCCTACACTGGGGCACAGAACCTTCACAGGGCCAAGGGCCTCTCCTCCCATTGATGATAGACTTTGGAATCCTCTACTATACACATGCTGCCAGAACAATCAGTCCCACCATGTATAGTCCTTGGTTGGTGATTGAGTCCCTAGGAGCTCTGAGGGTACTAGTTAGTTCATATTGTTGTTCATCCTAAGGGGCTGCAAACCCTTCAGCTCCATAGAACCTTTCTCTAACTCCTTCATTGGGGACCCTGTACTCAGTTTAATGGATGGCTGTGAGCCTCAACATCTGTATTAGTCAGGTACTGTCAGAGCCTCTCAGGAGATAGCTATATTAGGCTGGCTTGTCCTTCCTTCAGTCTTTGCTCCATAGTTAGTCTCTGCAACTCCTTCCATGGGTATTTGGCTCACCCTTTTAAGAAGGAATGAAATGTCCACCTTTTGGTCCTCCTTCTTCTTGAGTTTCTTGTGGTTTGTGTGTTGTTCTTCCTGTATTCCAAACTTCTAGGCTAATAACCATTTATCAGAGAGTGCATACCATCTGTGTTCTTTTGTGATTGGGTTACCTCACTCAGGATGATATTCTCCAGATCCATCCATTTCCCTAAGAATTTCATAAATTCAGTGTTTTTAATAGCTGAGTAGTACTCCATTGTGTAGATGTACCACAATTTCTGTATCCATTCCTCTGTTGAGAGATGTCTGGGTTGTTTCCAGTTTCTGGCTATTATAAATAAGGCTGCTATGAACATGGTGGAGCATGTGTCCTTATTACATGTTGGAGCATCTTCTGGGTATATGCCCAGGAGTGGTATAGCTGGGTCCTCTGGTAGTAATATGTGCAGTTTCCTGAGGAACTGTCAAACTGATTTCCAGAGTGGTTGTACCAGCTTGCAATCCCACCAGCAATGCAGTAGTATTCCTCTTTCTCCACAATCTCCTCAGCATCTGCTGTCACCTGAGTTTTGTATCCTAGCTAATTTGACTGATGTGAGGTGGAATCTCAGAGCTGTTTTGATTTGCATTTCCCTGATGACTAAGGATGTTGAACATTTTTTTAGGTGCTTCTCAGCCATTCGGTATTCATCAATTGAGAATTCTTTGTTTAGCTCCGTACCCTATTTTTTGATAGGGTTATTTGCTTCTCTGGAGTCTAACTTCTTGAGTTCTTTGTATACATTGGATATTAGCCCTCAATCAGATATCTTTTGCCTTACACAAGCTTTGCAACTTTATGAGGTCCTATTTGTCAATTCTTGATCTTAGAGCATAAGCTATTGGTATCCTTTCAGGAAATTTTCCCCTGTGCCTATTTGCTCGAGGTTCTTCCCCAATTCTTTTCTGTTAGTTTCAATGTATCTGGTTTTATGTGGAGGTCTTTAATCCACTTGGGCTTGAGCTTTGTACAAGGAGAAAGGAATGGATCGATTTGCATTTTTCTACATGCTAACTGCCAGTTGAGCCAGCACCATCTGTTGAAAGTGCTGTCTTTTTTCCACTGTATGGTTTTAGCTCCTTTGTCAAAGATCAAGTGACCATAGGTGTGTGGTTCATTTCTGAGTCTTCAACTCTGTTCCATTGATCTACCTTCCTGTCACTGTATCACAATTGCTCTGTAGTACAGCTTTAAGGTCAGGGATGGTGATTCCACCAGAAGTTCCTTTATTGTTGAGAATAGTTTTCGCTATCCTGGGTTTTTTGTTGTTCCAGATGAATTTGCAAATTGCTCTTTCTAAGTCTGTGAAGAATTGAGTTGGAATTTTGATGGGGATTGCATTGAATCTGTAGATTGCCTTCAGTAAGATGGCCATTTTTACTATATTAATCCTGCCAATCCACGAGCATAGGAAATCTTTCCATCTTCTGAAATCTTGTTCAATTTTCTTCTTCAGAGACTTGAAGGTCTTGTAATACAGATATTTTATTTGCTTAGTTAGAGTTACACCAAGGTATTTTATATTGTTTGTAACTATTGTGAAGGGTGTTGTTTCCCTAATTTCTTTCTCTGCCTGTTTATCCTTTGTGTAGAGGAAGGCCTCTGATTTGCTTGAGTTAATTTTATATCCAGCTACTTTGCTGAAGTTGTTTATCAGGTTTAGGAGCGCTCGGGTGGACTTTTTGGGATCACTTAAGTATACTATCATATTATCAGCAAATAGTGATAATTTGACTTCTTCCTTTCCAATTCATATCCCTTTGATCTCCTTTTGTTGTCTAATTGCTCTGACTAGGACTTCCAGTACAATATTGAATAGGTAGGGAGAGAGTGGGCAGCCTTGTCTAGTCCCTGATTTTAGTGGGATTGCTTCAAGTTCTCTCCATTTAGTTTGATATTGGCTACTGGTTTTCTGTATATTGCTTTTACTATGTTTAAGTTTGGGCCTTGAATTCCTGATCCTTCCAAGACTTTTATCATGAAAGGATGTTGGATTTTGTCAAATGCTTTCTCAGCATCTAATGAGACGATCATATGGTTTTTTTCTTTCAGTTTGTTTATGTAGTGAATTACATTGATGGATTTCTGTATATTGAACCATCCCTGCATCCCTGGGATGAAGCCTACTTATGATGGATGATCGTTTGGATGTGTTCTTTGATTCGGTTTGCAAGAATTTTATTGAGTATTTTTGCATCGATATTCATAAGGGAAATTGGTCTGAAGTTTTCTTTCTTCGTTAGGTCTTTGTGTGGTTTAGGTATTAGAGTAATTGTGGCTTCATAGAACGAATTGGGTAGAATGCCTTCAGTTTCTATTTTGTGGAATAGTTTGAGGAGTATTGGTATTAGGTCTTCTTTGAAGGGTTGATAAAACTCTGCACTAAACTCATCTGGTCCTGGGCTTTTTTTGGTTGCGAGACTATTAATGACTGTTTCTATTTCATAAGCAGATATGGGACTGTTTTGATCCTTGATCTGATCTTGATTGAACTTTGGTACCTGGTATCTGTCTAGATAATTGTCCATTTCATCCAGGTTTTCCAGTTATGTTGAGTATAGGCTTTTATAGTAGGATCTCATGATTTTTTGGATTTCCTCAGTGTCTGTTATTATGTCTCCCTTTTCATTTGTTAGACTGAATGATTTAAATCTATTAAAAAGGTAGAATTTAACATATAATGCTAAAAGAGTAATAATATAAAAAATTGCTTACACTCTTCTAACTATATTAAGAAATATCCCCAATAATTTCTACATTGAGGAGACAGAAAGATTAGCTTCTTAACACCTGTGATATTCAATAGACTTAAGAACTTATAAAGCCATTTAAGTACTTCAAAACTAGGCATATCTGTGAATTTTAAAAATTAATTCTTTTTTGGTATATGAAAACATAAAAATCACAAAATATAGACCATAAAAAGTTGGTCTAATAACTCATGTTCATTAAAATGTTTCAATAACTTCTGAGTTGCTTACTATGAATTTTTTAAGTTAAAAAATTAGGAAAATTTTTTTGCTTCCTCAATGTCTCTTGTTCATCTATTAGAAAACTGTATTGTCTTTTGTTTGACAAGAGAAAATGATCTGTGTTCCTTTTTTTTTACATTTTTCTTATTATGTATTTTCTTTATTTACATTTCAGATGATATCCCCTTTCTCAGTTTTCCCTCTGGAAAAAAAAAAAAAAAACCTATTCCCTGATCCCCTAACCCCTGTTCACCAGCCTACATGTAGGGCAGTGTGGGGAAGTAATCTGTTCAGGTAAATTAGGCTCAGTCAAGTATTTGAGCCCTGGAGCCTTCGTGTGCAGTATTGCTTGTGGGGGCAGAAGGAGCTCAGCCATAACTCCTGAGTCTTTGGCTCCTGCTTCAGTCACAATACCTCACAACTGCCCCTGCAGGAGATGTGTGCTCTATCAGGCAGATTATGCCTCAAGCTCCCACGTTCTAGCTGGACCCTATCCCTAGTCATCTGATCACAGTACAGCCGGACATGCCAAGCCCCAAGTCTCACCCACCCTTTACCTCCCATATTGGTCCCCCTTCTAAGTAGTACTGAAGCATCCACTCATTGGTTTTCCTTCTTCTTGAGCTTTATGTGATCTGTAAGTTGTATAGTGAGTATTCCATGCTCTTTGCCTAATATCCACTTATCAGAGAGTATGTACAATGTGTGTTATTTTGTGACTAAGTTACCTCAATCAGGATATTTTCTAGATCCATCCATTTGCCTGTGAGTTTCATGAAGTTATTGTTATTAATAGCTGAAGAATATTCTATTGTGTAAATGTACCATATTTTCTGTATCCATTCCTCTGTTGAGGGACTTCTGGGTGGCTTTCATCTTCTGGTTATTATAAATATGACTGCTATGAACATAGTGAAGAATGTATCCTTATTATATGTTGGACCATTTTCTGAGTATATGCCCAGGAGTGGTATAGCTGGATCCTCAGGTACTACTATGTCTAATTTCCTGAGTAACTGCCAGACTGATTTCCAGAGTGGTTGTACCAGCTTGCAATCCCACCAGCAAAGGAGTGTATCCCTTTCTCCACATCCTTGCCAGCTGTCACCTGAGTTTTTGATCTTAGTCATTCTGACTGGTGTAAGGTGGAATCTCAGGGTCGGAAAAATCTCCTAACCCAAAACATCCAGGAAATCCAGGACACAATGAGAAGACCAAACCTACGGAAAGTAGGTACAGAAGAGGGTGACAATTCCCAACTTAAAGGGCCAGTAAATATCTTCAACTAAATTATAGAAGAAAACTTCCCTAACCTAAAGGAAGAGCTGCCCGTGAACAGACAAGAAACCTACAGAACTCCAAACAGACTGGACCAGAAAAGAAATTCCTGTGAGTTGGTTTTGTGACTAAAGCAGATGTGCCCTTCTGCAGGGTGATTCTCTTAGCAGCCACAGAAGATGGATACCAAGGAGAGGATGGAAAACTGCTCCCAAATCATTCCTGAACACATGCTTCTCATCCATCATGGAACTTTGTGAAGAATCCCAACTGCTAGATTTCACCCCTAAGATGGAGCACAAAGTGTCTAATGAAAGTTTTTCTCTGATAACTCCTGCTATTTAAAATAGAGCTTGACTAGTAAAATAGCACAAGTTTGCAATGGTAAAAAGTTCATTTTAAAATGACAAAATAAGCTATGCTTTAAAATGATTTGTTAATTTTTACTTTCTGTGTATAGATTTATATGTCTCTCGGTATGTATTTACATATGACTGTGTATCACATGCATGGCTAAAGTCTTCAAAGATGAGAAAAAGGGCATTAGATCTCCTGGAACTGGAGGTACAGGCAGATGTGAGCCACCATGTGGTTGTTGGGAAAAGATTACTCTGTAATAGTAAGAGTCTTCTTAATTGTTGATCATGCTAATATATGATTTTTAAATTTGAATTATACTTTTGAGGGCACAGGCAGTGATTGAAAGTGGATTGAAAAACTTTTATGATATCTATAATATTTTCTTCACTTGGGTGGTAGTTCAAAGGCTGTTTTGTTTGTGGTAATCTATTATACATGTTAATTACATTTAATGATTTTATGACTTTTGTTAAATTTCAATTTTTAATAATAATTTCAAAGTGTTTCCAATAATTTAATCAATTCCTATAATTTAATAATTTCTAAATCTTTAATGACTTCTTTTTCTGTCCAGCCATTCTGGTGCATTCTGGAGTCACACACTTTCAGAGCAGAAGCAGTAGGGTAATGAGATTCTACTTCAAAAGCCAAGACTGGGGATTTTGTTTAGTGGTAAAGCACTTGCCTAACATTGCAGGGCTCTCTCTGAGTTGTATTCCCATTACTGGGATAGGAGGTCTTCCAGGATAAATATTACTGACTTTCCTGCTAGCCTGTTACACAGTTCTGTTGACTTTTGTTTTGTATCTATCATATCTGACTATCCCTGCTTCAGTTCATTATTCTAACCCTGAAATTTTATTTTCCTGTATAGACTAATTTAAATGTGATGTAATTGTTGTCCAGATTTTCTTCATTAACCTTTTAGAATAACATTTCTTTCTTTTTATTTTATTATTTTCTGAAAATAGATTTTTTTGTTATACATCCTGTTTACAGTTTCCCCTTTACTCCTCCTGATTCCTTCCCTTACTTTACTTCTCTAGCTTCCCTTCTTTCCAGATACAGTTTTGTAATAGATAACAGCCAAGTTTGACAAAAAAATATATATATATTAAGATGAAATAAAACCCTACCACATCTAGACTGGACCACGGAACTTAAAAGAAGGAAAAGAGCCCCAAGGATATGCACACGGGTATCAAAGATCTACTCCTTCAAACATTGAGGAGCCCCATTAAAAATTCTAATTTGAAAGTTACAACATATGCAAAGGACTTGGTACAAAGTCATGCAGGCCCTGTGGCTTTTGTTTCAGTCTTTATGAGCCCCTATGAACTTTGCTTAGTTGATTTAGAGAGTCTTGTTCTTCTGGTGTTTTCCATTCTTTCTGGCTCTTATACTCCTTCTTCCTCATCTTCTCTAGTGTTCCCTGAGCTCTAAGGGGAGGTATTTGATGGAGATATCCAATTTCAAATTGTGTGTTCCAAGTTCCAATCTCCCTCCCTCCCTCCCTCCCTTCCTCCCTCCCTCTCCCTCTTTCTCTCCCTCTTCCTCTCTCAGTAATGTCCGCTTGCCTGTGGGTCTCTTCATCTGTTCCCATTTGATTTAGGAGGAAGCTTCTCTGATGATGTCTACATAAGACACTGATCTTTGAGTATAGTAGAATATCATTAGGAGTTATTTTAATATTTTATACTTTGGAAAACCAGTAGTGTTTAATTTTTACCTAGGTCTCTGGGATTTCTAACCTCTGATTCTTTGTTACCTAAACAGTGTCAGGTATCGGCTCCATCTCATATAGTAGGCCTAAAGTCAAATCATACATGGCTTTGCTACAAACACATTGTCTGTAAAGCCTTTGTGTTAGTGTATCTTACAGGGAGAAAAATTGTAGATGAGGGTTTCTGTGGTTGAGTTGGTATTTACATTCGTCCTTTGGTAGCCTGCAGTGCTAGGGTAATGTGTGGCACACATGGAACAGGTCTGGAGGCACCATGTAGACACTAGCTTGACTTCTGCATATCCAGTGAGTTGTGTAGGTATTGTTGTAAGAAATGGGACCCCTCTTTCACTTTGCAGAGACCTGCCCATTGTCTTGGCAACAGCCTGGGTGGTTTGGGGATTTCTACTGGTCTCCCTTGGCCAAGAACACAATAGAAGTCAACTCAGCTCCTAGCTCAAAAAGTCTCTTTCTGTGACAAGAGATGACCAGTTTGGACTCCATCTTCCCCATTATAAGGGGATCTCATTAGGGTTGCCTTTATATAATTTATAATGTTTGCCTGCACTAGATTTCTACCATCCCTTAATGGTCCCTCAATTCCAAGTGTCTCTCTCTGCATTTCCTTCTTCAACCCTTTCTTCTCTCCTACTCTTAACCTGATCCTTCATTCCCTGCTATTCCCAGTCAACCTATAAAATATATTCTATTCTTCCCTCTAGGGAGATCAATGTGTATCCCACCACCCTAGTCTCCTTCTCTATATCTTAATGCCCCAGATTTAAAGTTTGTAGCTTGATTTTCACTTACTTAACACCTAATATCAACATATAAGGGAATCCAATCATATTTATCTTCTTGCATCTAGGTTATCTCCCTCAAAGAATATGTTATTTTAGTTCCATTCATTTTCCTGAAAATTTCCTCAGATGATTTTTTTTAAAAAAAAAAAAAGATCTGAATAACTTCTCATTGTTTAAATATACCATATTTCATGTATGCATTTTTCTGTTGAGGAACATCTAGTTTCCATTTTCTAGCTATTATAAATTGAGAAGTGATTACCATGGTTGCCTAAGTATACCAGTTTGGTAGGATGAAACTCCCTTTAAGTATATGTACAAGAATCATATAGCTGTGTCTTGAAGTGGATCTATTCCCAAAAGCTGAATAAATATATTGGTTTCCATAATGGGAGTAAAAGTTTGTACTCCCTCTCACAATTAAGGTATGTTATCTCCTGTTCCAAATCCCTACCAGCATGTCTTGATGATCATAGCCATTCTCACAGGTATAAGGTGAAATCACAAAGTAGTTTTGATTTTCATTTTGTGATGTTATGGATGGTGAAAATTTCTTTAAGTGTTTCTCACTCATTTTAGTTTAGTCTACATAGAATTTTGTTTAGATCTGTATCCAATTTTCAGTTGAATTATTTGCTGTTTGAAATCAAGTTTCTTTAGTTCTTTATATATTTTGGATATTAGTCTTCTGTATAGTATGGAGTTGGTAAAAATCTTTCCCATTTCATAGGCTGCTACTTTGTCAAAATGACGGTGTCCTTAATCTTACAGAAGCTTTTAAGTTTCATAAGTTATTATTTATTAATTGTTTATCTTTATACTTGTGCTATTGGTTTCCTGTTCAGGAAGTCGTATCCTGTGCCAATGAGCTCAAGGTCATTCCTCAGTTTATCATCTATCAGATTACCTGTATCCTGTTTATGCTGGAATGTATAATCCATTTGATATTGAGTTTAGTATAGAGTGATAGGTATGGAGCTCTTTTAATTTTTCTATATGCAGACATCCATTTTTGAACTGTATCGTTTGCTGAAGTTGTTGTCCTTATTCTAGTGTCCATTTCTAGCTTCTTCATCAAATCTAAGGTGTCTGTCTATATATGTGTTGTTTTATGTCTGGATCTTCAATTTGGTTACATTGAACATGTCTGTTTTATTCCAGGACTATGTTGGGTTTTTTGTTTGTTTGTTTGTTTTAATTACTATACCTCTGTGGTACAATTTGAAATCAAATCAGGGATGCCTCTAGAAGGATTTTGTTTTCTTGTTGCTGTTGTATTTGTTTTGCTTTTATTTCTGGATTGTTTTAGTTATTTTAGGTTTATTGAATTTTTATATGATGTTGAAAATGGTACATTTAAGGTAAGTGAAAAATTGTGTTGAAATATTGATGGATACTGCATCAAATCTGTAGATTGCTTTTAATAGAATGGCCATTTTCATTATGTTAATTCTACTCCTCCATGACAAGGGGAAATCTTTTCATCTGCTGATATTTTTGTCAATTTCTTTCTTCAAAGACTTGCATTTTTTTTTTCATATAAGTCTTTCACTTCCTTGGTTAGAGTTTCTCCACTATTCTTCAATCTTTTTCAAAGATTTACTCCACTTGACACCTTTATGTTGGTACAATATTCCTTCCCCAACCTGTGAACTTAGTATTAATTTTAAGAGTTCTGGATCCTCTCTGTGACTCTGACAAACACCAGGACCAAAAGCACCCAGTAGGACAAACTGTTGTATTTCACCTCACATTTTCAATTCACTCTCGGCCATTGAGGAAAGTTGAGGCAGCAGCTCAAGCTGGAACTCAGAAATAAACCCTGGAAGAATATTTCTTGCTGTGTTCTAGGGATAGCTCGCACTCTGCTAGCTTCTAATCAGCCAGGTTCACCTACAAGGGGATGGCACTGTCCACAGTGGGTCGGGATCTCCCACATCAACCATCAATCAAGACAATTCCTCATAGACAAATGCAAATCTCTCGTTATCAATTCCTCAACTGAGTCAAAAAGAAATAAAATCCAGTAGCATCATAGTATATAGAGTTATCCCCAGAAAAATAACAAGTGTCTCAGATCTCTTATGTTTGTCCTACTTATTAGGCATAAATGAGCACTGATATTGTAAAAATTGTAACAATCTTTCTGATTATAAAAAATCTCTTTATCAGTGCAAATGCACAGTTTATTGCTTCCTGCACTAGCAGAATATCAGCTCAGACAAAGCATTTTTGGATTTATAAAAACTTTCTAATAAACAATGTATAAACTTGTAAATTCATATTTAGGGTTTTTTTTTTTTTACATTTCTTAGTTTAATGTATAGATTTTCAACTTAAACATAGTCATTATATAAGATTTTATGATTAATAATGCATTTAATAATGGAATAAAATCTGTATAAACTGCATTTTTCATTGTTTAAATACAGAATTTTTAGTGTTTGCTCATAGAATAAATGCATGGATAATTAAGTATATTTCTTCCTGTCTTTCAAACTTCCATTATTTTTATGCTGTTAGAACTTGTAAATACAGTTAAGAAAGGAGCTATGCTTCTGAAGTCAAGTTTGACTCTCCTAGTAGTTCATGCATGCACATGGTTTGCCTATCACCCAGCACAAACAAGATGAGAAAGGAAGTTTGAGAGAGGAAATATAAACACCAAAATTACTTCGAGATTATTCAAAACATCAACTCTTTCAAGAGGATTAGTATGAGTGCATAAGTTTCTACATAATATCAGCAGGAACTGTGCTGCCTCTGTAAACTATCACCATTCCATTCTTGATTCAGATTATTTAATTTACATTCTGGGTTAGTTTGAATGAAAATGGCCCTATAGACCCAGAGGAACTGACTTTATTGGGACGTATGGCCTTGGAGGAATTGGGTTACTAGGGTAGGCTTTGTGGGCTCCAAAATTCAATTCAGGCTGAATGTGGCTCACTTCTCTTACTGCTTCCTGCAGATCCAGATATAGAACTCTCAGCTACCTCTCTGGTACCATGTTTGCCTGAGTGCTTTAATGCTTTGCACCAGGAGAGTCATGGCCTATACCTCTGACCTATAAGCCAGCCAAATTAAATAAGTCTTTAATAAGAGATACCATGGCTGTGGTGTCTCTTCATAGCATTAGAAACCCTAAGACAAGTTCTTTATATTAAGTATAGTGTCTGACTCCCTTATCTGTATCTTGAAAATAAGATAAAAGGGAAAATCATATTCCTTATCAGAAGTCTGATGTATATATATATATTTTTTTACTTTATTCTTTCCAAACTAAAAACCTATGTTTATAAGTATAATCAAATTTCTTTGACCATAACATAGCTTCATTGAGTGGTACAGGACAGTGTCATGCTCTACTGTTAAGTACATGCGTCCTCTCAAGAACCAGAGCCATCAAGTAATTTCACCCTCTGCCTGCAGAGTATATTAAAATATTATTGTTTTGAACATTTTTTACTCCATCCTCAAGCTATCTTTTCTCACTTTGTAGCTGAGGAAAAATTACCCAAGTACAACACTAGAATGAGATGTTATTAATTGAGCCTGCTTGAGATTCTCGATATATTTCCTACAGAGACATGTACAGGGAAAACAAAATCAATTCTGAGCTATGCATACATTGTTCTACAACTTCATAATTTCTGTGGATTTGTTGCTTATTTGTTTTCAGTACCAAGCTCAGTAATGTTTTCTCTGAGAAACAAGACTACCAAGGCCATAATTAGACCTGAATAAATTCTGGCAATGAGAATGAGAGACATACAGGGAAAGCCAATACAAATCATCATCATCACAAGAGAAAAAATAATTAAAAAACAAGGAAATCAATAGGGATATCTTAATCTCATTAAGTGATTAGTGAGTAAAAAATACCCTGTAAAATGAAAACACTAAAAAAAAGAAAAAAATGAAAACACTATATATTATATACTTGAGTAGAATTTCAAACACTGGATTGTTATGTATGTATTGTTTTATTCCTAAAATTAAAAAAATATATAGAATGAATGGAAAAGAAAGGCAAAAGTTTAACAAATTGCTATCATTAAAACCCAAAATAAAAATTCTCCCAAATATTTTTAAAACCTAGGATATATAATAAATTGTTTTCTGAGTAAACATCTCCCAAATTATAACCCTTTAAATTTTTGTTTATGTATATACACTCAGAATTATCAAGTGCAATTATGTAGTAATTTATTAATTTATGTCGTAATTTGCTGTCATTTATTCAGGGCCTGCGATGTTACATGTCCTATAATTCCACTTACAGTAAGAAAGGAAGAGAGAAAAGAAGAGCCACATAAACAAATTAAAGAAACTTAGTTTGCATATTATTAAGGGAAACAGACCCAGGATACAGCAAGATAAAGCTGCCATAAGACTCATACATTAATTTATGCTGGGATATGTTATTTTTTCAACTTTATTGGTTATTTTATTTGTTTACATTTCTTTTTTATTATTTATTTATTTATTTTTATTAGATATTTTCTTTATTTACATGTAAATTTTTCCTTTCCTAAGTTCCCCTCCAACAAACAAACAAACAAAAACAACAAGAACAAAACCCTTTTGCCTCCCCCCCCATGCCTGCCACCCTACCCTCTCCCACTTGTTGGCCCTGGCATTCCCCTACACTGGGGCACAAAACCTTCACAAGGCTGAGGTCCTTTCCTCCTATTGATGATTGAATTTGCGATCCTCTACTATACACATGCTGCCAGAACATTTAGTCCCACCCTGTATAGTCCTTGATTGGTGGTTGGGTCCCTGGGAGCTCTGAGGGTACTAGTTAGTAATTGTTGTTCATCCTAAGGGGCTGCAAACCCTTCAGCTCCATAGAACCTTTCTCTAACTCCTTCTTTGGGGACCATGTACTCAGTTCAATGAATAGCTGTGAGCCTCTACATCTGTATTAGTCAGGTATTGTCAGAGCCTCTCAGGAGATAGCTATATGCTTGTCCTTCCTTCAGTCTCTGCTCCATAGTTAATCTCTGCCACTCCTTCTGTGGGTATTTGATTCCCCTTTTTAAGAAAGAATGAAATGTCCAATAGCAGCCTTATTTATAATAGCCAGAAACTGGTAACAAGCCAGATGTCCCTCAACAGAGGAATGGATACAGAAACTGTGGTACATCTACACAATGGAGTACTACTCATCTATTAAAAACAATGAATTTATGAAATTCTTAGGGAAATGGATGGATCTGGAGAGTATCATCCTGAGTGAGGTAACCCAATCACAAAAGAACACACATGATATGTTTACATTTTAAATGTTATCACCTTTCCCAGTTTCCCCTCCACAAGCCCTCATCCCCTCCTCCCTCCCCCTGCCTCTGTGAAGGTGCTCCCCACACTCCCACACTGTCCTGGCTCAGTGGCCTAGCATTACCCTAAGATGCATCATTAAACCTTCGCAGGACCAAGGGGCCCCCTCCCAGTGCTGCAAGAGAAGGCAATCTTCTGCTATATACCCAGCTGGAGCGATAGGTAACCCCTGTATACTCCTTGGTTGATTGTTTAGTTCTCGGGAGCTTGGGTTTGAGGGGGAGGGGAGGTTCTGGTTGCTGTTCCTATGAGGTTGCAAACCCCTTCAGCTCTGACAGTTCTTCCCCTAACTTTTCCATTGGGATCCCTGCATTCAGTCCAAAGTTTGGCTGTGTACATCTGCATCTGTATTGGTCTGGCTCTCAGGGGACAGCTATACCAGGCTCCTGTCAGTAAGCACTTCCTGGTTTCAGCAATAGTGTCTGGATATGGTGTCAACAAATGGCATGTATCCCTAGGTCTATGGATGGCCTTTCCTTTAGTTTCTGCTCCATTCTTTGTCCTGCATTTCCATCCATTTGCCTGCGAATTTTATGAAATCAGTTTTTAATAGCTGAGTAGTACTCCATTGTGTGTATGTACCACAATTTCTGTATCCATTCCTCTGTTGAGGGACATCTGGGTTGTTTCCAGTTTCTGGCTATTATAAATAAGGCTGCTATGAACATAGTGGAGCATGTGTCCTTGCTATATGTTGGAGTATCTTTTGGTTATATGCCTAGGAGTGGTATACCTGGGTCCTCAGGTAGTACTATGTCGAAGATTCTGAGTAACTGCCAGACTGATTTCCAGAGTGATTGTACCACCTTGCAATCCCACCAGCAACTGAGGAGTTTTCCTCTTTCTCCATATCCTCATCAGCATCTACTGTCACCTGAGATTTTGATCTTAGCCATTCTGACTGGTGTGAGATGGAATCTCAGGGTTTCTTATCAAACTGGAAAGTTATATTGAACCTGAAAATGATTGCATATTGATCAAGAAATGGAAGACTATCTCCAAAACAAGAAATTTCATGCAAAAAGGAAGTCATTAGATAGGTTTTAAAAATACTTTCTAATATGGTAAACTATACAGTAACAGATACATGTATACATAACATTCTATGCATATGTCTATGTATATATATATATATATATATATTTGTGTGTATATGTATGTGTCTGTATTTATATAAAATAGTAATATGTAACAGGAGTACAGAACAGGTACAGATATTCTGATAAATGTCTTAAACTGGTAACTGTAATATATAAATGACTTTTTTTGCACAAAAATTGGAAGTTTGCTTTTATTTATCATTTTATTTTATTTTTTAATATTTATTGTTTTATTTTGTGTGTGTGTTTGTGTGTATGTGAAATTTGCATCATCTCCTCTTCTTTCTATATCTGCCATTCACTCTCCTCAAACAGAAACAAACAACAAAAGAACCAACCATGTAAAAATGAATCTCGCTATCCAAGATGGAGTGTGTCACAGGGCCTTTTGCCCAAATGGGTTTTCTTGCAGTTGTTTATTGCCGTGAGTCATTGGTCTGGTTCTAGGTTTCTGACTTTTGCTACACTATCAATACTGATTCTTCACTGGTATTCCTATGGGGTATCCTGTTGTTGCCCTGTGTCATGGAGACTTTGCATGATTGGATCTGCAGGACTGGCCCCTTCATGAGCTCTAGCAGTTCAAGATAGGACAGATGTTGGCATGTATAAACTCAAATCCTTAGATTTGGGCCTGAGTGGTGACTGAGTTACTTACATCATTGGGGCCTCATGATAATATTTTTAAAAGGACTCAATGAGTATTTTGGAATTATCGTTTACTGTTGGAAAGATAGCTCAGAAATTAATAGAACTTTTTGCTCTTGCAGAGAACCTTGGTTCAATTTTAAGAACCTGTATTTTTCAATCACAATTGCATGAGTCCACCCTAGGGTGCCCAAATCCTGTCTCTGGCATTCATAAGTACCAGGCACACAAGGGGTACATACATATGCATGCATGCAAATATTCATATGCTTAAAATTTAACCCCCCCCCAAAATGACCTTTTTTTTTTGTAGTCATCCACCACCTATGACCTTTACTATAAGTAAGTCCACTTCCTCTTCTGTAATGGTCCTCACTCAATCTAGGAAGTGGAATTGTCATATATATATATATATATATATATATATATATATATATATATTCCTAAGAGTTCTGAACACTCTTAATCTCACTATGTTATATTGGTCAGTTATGTATCTCTGTGTTAATCACTACCTACTGCAAAAAGAAGCATTTTGGAGAAGAATGAAAAGTGTACTACTCATCTATGATAAACCATTAAGTGTCTACATAAAATTATATTCTTTAACAGTACAATAGTAAATATTTACTTAGTGCCTATGACTTATTTAGCCACAGATTATTGGTTCCAGTGTGACCTGCATCTTGTGGACTGTATTAAATTCAATCATAAATGGTTGCATGTCGCAAAATATTCATGTCATTGTTGCATAAGTGACATATCTTTCTAGACAGTTGTTAGTATAGGTTTCAACGTTCTCAGCTGGGTAAGACTGATAATTGCTTTTCTTCCATCGTAGTTAGCATTCACAACATCCCCTTTCAAATGCAGCTAGTTTGAATGGTATGTCCCTACGAATTTGATTCCTCCATGTGTTATGATTCATCCATATGGTCTTAACTTCAGACTATGGAAGGTTACCAAGAACATTGACAATAACCTGTATCGACTGCAATATTCACTCATAGCGGTGGCTTTAAGATTCACAAAACATTCTTTTTAGCAGGGAACTGGAACAACCGCTTCTGCCTAGTAACCAAGTCCCAGTCCTCCACCAGCCATGGTTTTAATTTTTCAGAGATCTTCACCTTCACCTCCATCCTACTCTTGAATGCCTCCTCGCTCTCCATGGTGGGGTCGGCCCGTGCCCTTTTCTTCCGACAGGGCTGGGGGACTTCACTGGTACTGCTACCATCTCTGTGGCCAAGAGCCTTCTGCTTATTCTTCCTTGTCTTCCGCACAGAACCAGAAGGGTGGTTCTCAGCAGAGCGACCTCCCCATCTTCCTGGCAGAGCTGGATCAAGATTCTTTGACTGCAAACCAGCTGACTTCTTTCCTGAGCAGCTCCTCTCATCTTACTTCTCTGCATTTGCTTCGAGTTGGTTTCTTAAAGTTGTCTTCTTCAGCAGATTGTTGTCCACGAGTTTGAGAAGCCTGCTTTCTGGAACTCTTTCAACCCTGTTTTTATTCCAACCAACAAGGTTCCTTCTTTCCCTTCCAAGGATTCCTAGCAGTTTCCTAGGATGGTCTGGACAGATGAAGTGGGAATACAATCCTGTATTCTACAACCAGGAATGGTTCTGCAACCAGGGTCAGATCTCCTGATCCTTACTGTATAGCAAACGTAGCTTTTCTGATGATGACCCAAATGACTGGACCACGTCAGCCGTGGCACTCAGCTGCAGTAAAGGCGGGTGCTAGCAAGATGCTATTCTTGAGGAGTATGCCAATTGCAAGAAGTCACAGGGAAATGTTGATAATAAGGAGTATGCAGTTAATGAAGTTGTAGGAGGGATAAAAGAGTATTTCAATGTGATGCTGGGTTCTCAGCTGCTCTACAAGTTTGAGAGGCCTCAGTATGCTGAGATTCTGCTGGCTCACCCTGATGCGCCAATGTTGCAGATCTATGGCGCGCCACACCTACTGAGATTATTTGTGAGAATTGGGGCAATGTTGGTCTATACGCCCCTTGATGAGAAAAGCCTGGCTTTATTGCAGGGCTATCTGTATGATTTCCTTAAGTATCTGGCACAGAATTCTGCCTCTCCGTTTACTGCCATTGATTACAAAGTGGCTTCTGCTGACTATCATCGCAAAGCCCTGTGAAGGTCTACTGATCCCTTGCTATTGCCTGGTATCTGGAAACACTTCTGTTTAGTCCTTTCATGGTATAATTGATGTTCTTTAAAACTATCAGTGTAAAACAGGGTTTATGTTTCAGTTTGTTTTCCTGTTCTGTTGTAGACAGAAAATAAAAGGAGTGCCCAGTTCTTTTCCTCATTTCAAAATTGCTACCAATGTATGCAGTAATTAGACAAAGAAGAAATTCAGTAGATCATTTTATTGCCTAGTTGATAACATTGCTTGAATGCTGGTGGTTCTATCCCTTTGTGACTACACAGTTTTCTAACATGTGTTAATGCTACGTGATGAAATGCCCTGGTTCCTAGTGCCAAAGATTCAACTTAATGTATATTAATGGAAACCCATGCATTTGTGCCTTTTTTTCTTTAATGGTGTTTGACATCCGTAAAGAGCCCATCCTCTGCAAGTCCATCTTTGTTGTTCCTTAGGCATTCATTCTATCTTTGCTCAAATTGTTGAAGGATGGTGATTTGTTTCCTGGTTTTTCTATTTGAGTCTAATGAACGTTCTAACATGATAGAGGCAATGCATTATTGTGTAGCCACAGTTTTCTGAAAAGTTGATATTTTAGGAATTGTATTTCAGATCTTAAATAAAACTTGTTTCTAAACTTCAAAGCAAAAAAAAAATTCACAAAACATAAACAAAAGCCAAAGAAGTCAAAATTCCAGGAGATGGAAGTGGACGTGGATGACTATCCCTTCCTGAAGATACATCTGGCAGGATAGAAAGTCATTTCTTTTTAAGTGTGGCCTTTGGCCTTTTGTTTATCAACAATACTGTAATGGATAATCTAACAGGCAGGAGAATGTAGATCACATGTATTGTATTCAATGGATTTAAAATAAACAAATAAGTGGACAAAAAATTAGGGACATAAGTACATAGGCACAGATGGGGGAGGAGGTAGCATGAGGAATACAGGTAAATACAACCAATGTACCTTGTAGAAAATTAACATAAATCAATCTTCTATGGTATTTCACAGTACAATTGTTTTACTCAACTCCTTAAAAGAAGGAATGAGAAGAAATGAAAGAAAGAAAGAAGGCAAAGGAGGAAGAAAGGGAGGAAGAGGGTAGAACAGAAATGGGAAACAGGAAATGAAACCTTTAAGCACGTTATTATCACATCATAGAAACTTCTAGTTATTTTAAGCTTGAAGGCAAATGGTCTCTTGCCAGACTGGGTTGCTATGGGGACCCCTTGTTCCGCGGGGTGATTAGAGTTCTCGCCCGGTGGCCAGATTCTTTGCCCACCAAGCCAGAACTCTAATCACCCTGCGGAACAAGGGATCCCCAAAGCAACCCCCAGTCTGTGGCAGTCTCTGTTGCACTTACCTCTGCTATTATATGAATTAAAGCAACAATACATGATAAAATGATAACAGACACACTTTGTTACAATAAAACCCTATGAACACTGGTGGTGGCCGCATTTGTCAATTTCTCATTTAGAACATGGAACAGCCATGAATCCACCAAAAACAAATGAAAACAATTATATTGATGAATAAACCATTCTAGTGCAGGACTAAAGGGATGCACATTATGGGAGGCGGGGAAACAAGGCGTAGAAAACACTTGGGAGTTGAAAAGATATTTTCTGTAGAAGCTAATTCTCTGCAGTGATACAGAAGCAACATATAAGGACAAACGTATGTGACATAGAGTTACGGTTAGGGTTAGAGTTGCAACGTTTAAAGAAATGAAAATCTACATAATCTCTTCCTGGGTAAGGATTGGGGCAAGGAGAAAGAATCTCCGGGAAAGAGTTAGTGAAGAACGAACATGGGGAAGCCTTCCTTTGCATTCATGCTAGTAGATATGCCGGGGCTAAAATGATGGCTGCATTTTCTTGGAACCTCTTCTTAGATTGTGATAAATTTATCTAATGATGAATTTTGATTCTGAGAAAACATCATTTTTGCCTGAAAATTCAGCGAGCTTTCATTCACATTCAGAGAGCATTTGGTTGGTGGTTAAAGTTGCTTTCAGATGAACTGAAAAATGAAAGAATAGAAAGTGAAGACAGTCAAGATGGACCACGGGCAACCGTAGTCTAAGGCACAACAGAGGAGGCAGTGCCTGACAGAAGGTAGAAGAAACTAGGCAGTCAAGGGTGTTTATGCAATGCAAAGAGATCTATTAGTCATAAAGCAGACAAAACGGTTGCTGTTAGCATATGGTGAAGATGCATAAAACACAGGCCATTACTCTCTTCGAAGAAATGATCATTGAAATCTTTACATAAAAAAATGACATGAGTTGTAGGACATTTGTAAACAGTAAAGTTTCAAAGGTAGTTAGTATTCTCACATTACACTTTCCAGTATGACACTACTTTTAGATCGTTAACCCAAATACACCAAAAAATGAAGAAGAAAAAAAACCCATTGTAAAATGTAAAATAATAATAAAAAAAAGAATCCAAACATAAACATCAGAAATGGTTGTGTCATTAGAATATACCTCTTTTGACATGAGCATGAATGCAATTAAGTAGTGGGTGCACAGAAATAATGAAGAAAATAAAATAGGGGTAGACTATTCTTATTTCTATTAGTATACTGTAGGATCCTCTTTCTAATTTCCTTCTTCTATTAAGGAGACCAAAGTACCTTTGAAATATTTGTTGCCCTATTTGTAAATGCACTTTTGATATATATGGGTGCAGCCTAAGGTAACATTTTTGATGTTAGATTGGAGACTACATTTTTTCCCCCAAATAATGATTTTCATTTCCCTGATGATCATATATATCTGCAATAATATTCAAATATATTCCTCATTGTAGTCTTTAGAAGCACAAGACAATGAATTAGAAGAGCTGACCTTGTGAAGATTTTATTCTATAGTCTTTAAGAATGATGTTTTCAGGACATGCAATGCAGAACAGGTACTATGCTTGTTTTCTGGCTGTCTCTTATCTGGGTTGGGGATGAAGGCTCCTTTTGTCTTTCCAGTACTAACAAAAGAGCCACTAGAAGACTCAACCTCACTGTTGCATCTTCAATCCAATTCCACCAAAACCCAACCAAAATCAAAATCAAACAACAACAAACCTAAAACAGTGGGACTGTTCTGTCGTGTCTCGTAAAAAAGAAGGAGCCAAGATACGTTTTATAGAGCAAGGTGTGGTGAGGTGAGAGTGAGGGGTGTCTCTTTTGGCCTTGCTGAGGTATCACTTCTCCCTGAGGTACCAGCTGGGGATGGAGGAGAGAGAGAGAGAGCCAGGGTGGGGGGAGAAAAGACCAGAAACACATGGAGGGGAAGGAGTGGGGAGGGGAGAGGGGAGAGGAGAGAAAGGGGTCATGAAGAAAAGAGTGTCAGAGAGATTAAAAGAATGAAGTGGGACAAACAGCCCCCTTTATAGTCAGCCAGGGCTACCTGGCTGTAGCTAGGCAACTGTTCAGCAGAGCCTAGAAGGAATGCTAACAGGGACTGTATTCAAGTACACAGTACTTAAATTTGAAGACAAAAATCAATATGATCTAGTTGATGACCCTTCATGAACTTTTATTTTTTTTAGTATCATGGAAACTTTTAGTGTTATTTCCACACTGATATATCCAAACTATTCTTTTAGTTTTCCAAGATAGCATGGCATTTCCCCTACTTTGCAACCATATCACTAATATTTTAGAACATTATTTATTTTGTTAGATCAGTTTTAAAATATCTCATGTCTCCCTCCCAAACTCCCATGTTAACCTGCTCCTTGCTTATTTTTCCCAAATTTATGGTGTCTAATTTTTTTAAATTCTGTGACACATACACACACATACAACTAGATAGGTGTGTATTTTCTAAATATGTAAAAACAACCTGCTTAGTCTATATAATGTTACTTATCTGAGTATTTTCAGTATTGACAATTTGGTATTGGATAATCAATTGGACAGTATTTGGTGTGGACTTCCTCATGGAACACAATATAAATATACATACACACACACACACACACATATATATATATATATATATATATATATATATATATATATATATATTGGTTTTAAGGTGTTTATTGTATAAAGGCAGAAAGGCAGAGAGATAGAGAATAGAGAAGCAGAGATTGGCCATGGCCATGTAGAGAGGGAAGGGAAGGGAATGTGGAGAAAGGAGACACAAGGGAATAAAAGGCAAGAGAAAACAAGAGAGAACACAATGCTTTCATGACTGACCATTTGGTATTGGAGAACCAATTGGTTTGCATTTCACTGATAAGACTATTTCTCTTGCCCTCAGTATTCTGTAGTTCCTTTTAGATCTCTATATTGGTTTTGGTCTTCCTGAGCATTTCCCATCCACATTAGCACATCTACCAGTGCCATCTTCTATAGCTCTTGTTTAGAAAGCCACATTGGTGAGATTTAATGAGCATAGCATGGATATTCTGCAATTACAAGTAAGACATATATATGTATATATTAAAGCCCCAAAAGTTTTGTCTAATTACTTGGATAGTAGAAAAAGAAATAATTAGAGTCCACACTTCTGAATAGTTTTCTCTTCAGTGCAAACTTATTTCACATATCTCTATACATTTGGATTATTGTTCAGTGTTTATCACAATTCTGAAAGCTTAATAAGTAGTTTAATAACAGATTTTTCTATGTTTTGTTTTACTTTCCTTTATTAAAAAAATGTTATTTTGGGCTAGTGTGATGGCTCAGTGGGTTAAGAGCACTGTCTGCTCTTCCGAAGGTCCTAAATTCAAATCCCAGCAAGCACATGGTGCCTCACAACCATCTGTAATGAGATCTGACCTCTTCTTCTGGTGTGTCTGAAGACAGCTACAGTGTACTTACATATAATAAATAAATCTTTAAAAAAAATTTTATTTCATTTTCACTATTAGTTCTTAAAAATGCCATGTCAAGAAAGCTACTATATAAACTTAATACAGATCAATGACCTTAGGTTACTGTGAGTGATATCGACCCTAGACTGAGAGGAGGTGCAGTCTCTTGCCCACACTGCAGCATTGCATGGTGTGCTTCTCTGGCTTAGTGCTTATCTACTCTAGTTGGAAATCTTTGTAAACTCCAGGCACCTTGTGGTTTTATGCTTCTGCCTTCCAATTCATCCTTCATGACTCCTTTGCTAACAAGCAAAGGAATAATTTACTTCTATATCAATTCGATTTTAAAACAATAATAGCTGTTTCTCAAAAAAAAAAAAAGAATAAATGCTATTATTCTGTGAAGACAGTCCAAAATATAGTTGGATTTTAATTAAAGTGTTACTAAGTTGATGGCATTAATAATGTAAAATTGGGTAATCTTTTAAATCATATTGTAACATTATTTCAGTGGGGTTTTTTTGTAAGATTTAATAAACATACTGACATTTAGTCTACTATGACACTAAAGTATTGTAGAAAGACAGGGCCTGAATTTACCTTGTTGTCAATTTAAATTTTCTCCTACATCAATTTCACCATCTCAATACACATTCACACGCACACACACACACACACACACACACACAGAGAGAGAGAGAGAGAGAGAGACAGAGAGAGAGAGACAGAGAGAGAGAGAGAGATGGATAGACATACATAAATGTCTCTATGTCTCACATAAATATTTATAATTTCATACAAAATGAAAATTTATTATTTAATTTTGTTTAAATATATAATGAGAACATAGAGAACAAATGTAATAATCTTGTCCATTGGATTCATGGATGTTTTAAAATATACTTGTTGTGAGAACTATTAGTAATATTGTTCACTTGAAATTCTTTAAGACTGGATAGTAAAGTGGTGCATACTAACCAAAGTACCTCACTGAAAGACACAGCAGCAGCACAAGAAGATACAGACTTGATCTGAAAAACAAGGATGAAACCATGACCAATTTGTTTCAGGCTTCAACCCTTCTTTGTACTGTTATGAACAAATGGCTTTAGTCATTTTCTAAGTGAGACTGTAAAAATTACCATTAAAATCTATGTTTTCTATTTCTAGCAAAAGTGTAAAGGCAAGCAACTGTGCATAGGACAATACATTTAATATTAAGAAAAGATAGCTACTGTGTGTGTATGGGATGCAGAAACATTCAGGTGTGCGTGACCGAAAACATCTGATGTGTGAGATTCAGTCACTACCTGACAACTTGTATCCAGACTTTATCTATCTAGAGTTACTCATTATTTTCAGACCCTGAAGCTGCATATGAGACAAAGGGATACTATCACTTCAATGTAAATAGATATGGCATCCTTGGGTATTACGTGTGTATTTCATTTCACTTTTTTTGCTATGAAATTGTCAATGTCAGTGTGTCATTAAGTTGGCTTTGTGAGAGACAAGAGAAACATATAATTTAAGTTTGGTCTCCTTTATTAAAACTATCTTTGAACTAAAAATATTTATAATTTCATATAAAATTAGAATTTACTATTTAATTTTGTTTAGCGTAATACCATACACGTGCACATAATTTACTTCAAAGCTCAGCAGATTCAAAACATAAGCTCACTTGAACAAGAAAGGCTATTAACGCTGACCCTTAATAGGGGTGACAAGAGCTCACATTGCCTTTCCACTGTTATTATATGCCTTCAAGTAGTGCAAGCAATTTCTACTAACAGAGAACAGATATTAATCAGATATTAGTAAAATCAATCAATGTATTTCTGAGAACAAAACTCACTTATAAAGAACTTTACATAAAAGTAATCTTTATTTCAGACAACATTATTTATTAACATGTGTTGGAAATCTAAAATTCTTCATAGAAATGAAAATCTACTTTTAATATAAAGATCATGACATATAAAATTTAAGTTTAACTCCTCGGATGGAAAATAAGAGAAGGAAACAGATGACATGGATCTGTTAGAAAAGTCTATTCTGAAAACTCTAATGAAGATAGAAGGATATAAGTACCTCTATAACGTAGTCCTTTGACTTCCACTCATATACGAAACAGAAAATACACACACACACACACACACATACACACACACACACACACACATACACACAC